>BLKM01012573.1:800931-1001127 GCA_013340265.1 Coptotermes formosanus | reverse complement strand
CCACATCTCTTCTCTTCTCTTTCTTGCTCCCTCTCTCTCTCTTTTTGTGGGGGGGGGGGGGGTTACTGCTTGATCTGCTTATGATATTGTTAGCGTCGGGTAGGGATGTGGTAAGTTAGAAAGGAAGGTAAAGACTGAAGTGTTTTCCTTTAACCCATTGCTGTGCTACTGTTCCACATGCTGTTACAAAAATTGTTATTATACACGTAGTTGGGGTGGTATTTAGTGAGTTTAGAATGTTGGATGAAACAGTAATTTTTTTAATCGTTTCTGTCTGGTTGCCTGCATCATATGAAGTTTTATTTTTTTTTATTAATTGAGTGTTGCGTAATGGAAGAGTTATTGGAGAGGCTGCTATGTTTACCACTTCAGCTGATTTACAGAATGCTGGAATGATTGTGAGTAACTACAGCAACTGGACTGATGTTTTTATGGTAACTGGTATTCAGTTTGCTTTGCGGTTGCAGTAGATGTGTTACCAGTACAGTGGCTTGTTTGTGAGTGATAAATTGAACGGTGAATCATCATTAAATGTTCAGTGAAACTAGAGAAATAATCTTCTGACATTTGCAGTGTGTTAGAGGGAGTCTGTGGAAAAGAAACAGTTGGCAGAACACAGGTTGTTGTGTGCTTAAGTGATTTTGAGATGCAAAGCAAGCTGTTTACCCATCTTCAAGAACCAGCCCAAATGTAAAAAATGTGACTGAAGCGAAAAATGATCCTGATTTGATTGCTCAGAAGATGGAATAACTGAAGATAATATTGTAAGCATAAGAGTATGACAGAATATTTAAACATAGTGGAAAGTCTGGGCCAGTATGGGCTAAAAAAGTTATAAGCTGAAACAAAAATTGAAAAAAGCAATTTTCTCAGACTGTCCAGCAAGAATGTTGGAAGAACTTGACTTTTGAAAAAAATAGTGGCATTATTAGACTTGGGTTTTAAGTATGAACCAAAAATAAAATGCTAAGGTCTGAAATAGAACTGTAGAGATTTTCTGAGAGAGAGTGTCAAAATTGGGGGTGAGGTCCATTGCACTCGACTTTGTTTAATGTCAGACGAATTATTCGTTTTAAATTTGTTCCTTCTCAGCAGTCAACCAGGCATTCTGTCATCAGGTTTTGGAACATTTGCAGGAGCTTTGGCTGAACATGTGGACTTTGCATCATGACAAGTTTGACATCTCACACACCCACTTTTTTAAAAGCAAGTTTGGACAGAAAACGAATACCAGTGTTGAAATGCCTGTGACAGCCATTTGAGATGGGTCCATGTTACTTATTTATTTTTATGAAACTAAAAATCATTGTGAATGTTCCCTATTTCGGAGCCATTTGATGATGTTGAGAGCAGTGTGATGGGAGTACTGCCATGGTAAAGGCACTGGAATGCACTTGTGAATTCACAAGATAAGTGCAAGACAAGTGGATAACCACATTTATAAAGGTTGGTGGTGGTATGTCTTTTACAAAATTATTTGGGAGACCACAATAGGAGACTGTCAAATATGTGAGATTCTTTGAGTGAACTGTATTAGAAGACAGTATTCAAAATGTTGTGATGACAGTATTTACTAGAGTGAAAAGATGTGTAGAGAGAGTGGGGTTTACTTGTACCTCCCCCCCCCCCCCACACACACACACACACACACACACATATACACACACACACACACACATACACACACACACATCAATTTAGACACATGGTCTGTATTTCTGCGTGTAGTTATCTAATGTGTTTTCGGCAGCCAAGCTGACAGGGGATTAAAAAGAAGTCCATCAGCTTGGCTGTGCAGTGATTTATGTAGCCTGTGTTTGAGTTCACTATTATGCTGTTACATTTTGACACTCACAACACGTCCAGTTGTTCCACCATCTTGTCTTGTGTGACATGGTAAAACAGTCCCATCTACATCGGTTGATGATGACGTAAATTTGATGCCAGTCTGTAGGCCTATGTTGTAGACTGTAATTTGGTTAGTACTTAATTGTGTGTGAGAAAGTAAGATTTACTGTCATTCCTGTGATACAAATTTAGAACACGTACTGTTCATAGTTTGCATAAGTACAAGGCTGGAAACATCTGAGAAGTGGAAGTACATAATGTTAACCCATTCAGGACAAGTGCCAGAGTGCAGTTGGCATCTGCTGGTCAAGGTCAAGGAATTTAAGCTTGGAAAAAGACAATATTTCATATTTCACATATATTCTCTTTATTAAATTATTAAGAAATTTAAAAAATGTAAGTGTGAAATATATAAAGATATGTAGTGCTGTACCAGTACGGCTTTGTATGTTCAGTCAACATGTAGACCATGAGTAATGCACTAGTATGGTATCTGGCATGCAGATTAGAAAATCAGGGTGCTTTGATGTGGAACAAGTAATGTGCATATATGGCATTATGCACAGGAATGTATATTTAAGAGACAGGAACAGCTTTCGGCTAGACCAGTTACAACAGCAATCATACCTGTGTTGTCACCTGTGTCAAACATAATGTATGGCAACTGTTCGGAAACGGTTAATAAAAATGCTATTACTGGACGATTGTTCACACTTGTGCTTGGTCAGATGAGTAAAACCTACATAAAGCAGAACGTCGGCTGATAGTGTGACATTCGTACTGTCTAGCATTATAGCAGTGCATTCAACCTATAAAATACAGTGAAACTCACTTAAGACGTCCCCAGTTAAGAAAATTTCCCACCTAAGAAGTCAGGATAAAAAAGCACCAAAATTCTCCCATTTGATTAACATTATAGGTTACTCTTTTAATACATCCCCGCATAAGAAAATTTCCCGCCTAAGAAGTAACAAATTTCGCGATGAAACAATTTTCTTACCCGTTTAATACATTTTCTGTTTCAAAATCTTAAGGAATTTCCCCGAGTTCCCATTTGTTCTGTTTCCAAAATGCAGCGTTCAAATGGTGCGCGGTCAAGGTCACTTCTGCCACGTTTCACACAGCAGAATGACGCAACTTCACAGTTGTCATGGAGGCGTCGTATTTCTTTCACGATGCACAGACTGCAGTGAGTCACTTCCCACTACTCAGTCTGTTGTCACGACAACCGAAAAACTGAATTGGGTGGCCGGAAGCTGATCCTAGCTGTTTCGTGACATGCATGAGCCCGTGTTTGGCAACATCTTGCCGCTTCAACAGCCTGGGACTCGATGGAAACTAAGGCAGCCAGTAACATTTGAAGAAGTTTAGGCGCGCTCTGGTGGGAGTCACACGTTGCTGGGGGACAGCGGTTTGACGTGATATAAGTGGGTGATCAGTTGTGACAGCTTGTTTAAACGTAATTTATCGGCTGTAATATAAACGCATCGTTGTGTTGTGTGACTGTGAAACATTTGTGGTGACTGTGTGCAGATAAGTTACATCAGCAATTCCAGAAAATAAATTCAAGACACGGCAGAGTTGGTGAAAGTAACTGGAACTACTGACCACCCCTTATGGTCTACCTAAAAGCGAACGTGTGGAATCTGAAGATGTATACTGCTACTGTTTTTGAAAAAAGAACAACAACCCATGCTTGAAAAATATTTCAAGGAAAAGTACACATCTGGAACGAAATGTGAACTTGTGAATGAAAAGTCAGTAACAGTATAGGTAAAGGTGTAAATAAAACTGTGAATGAAAGGTTACAGACAAAATGGTTAAATGGTCAGATACAAGTGAGAACGTGTTAAGACAGCTGCAAATTTTACAAGTTCAGCATACATATGTAATAAGTTCACAAACACATTTAAAAAGTAGAACTTTTTGGTCCTACCCTTTTAAGAAATTTTCCGCTTAAGAAGTCAGATTTTCTTGAAATTTTCAAAAACGTCTCAACAGGGTTTGACTGTATAAAGATAAACATTTGTAGGTAAGAAATAATTTTATGCACAGATTGTTTAAGCAGATAAGAATATGGAGAAATTTTGGGACAAAATGACTTGAATTTTTTTTGGACAGGTTTCATTGCAGCAGGTGAGGTCAACTAATGAGTGTTAAAGAAACCAGAAGAGCATATAAATTGCTTATTACAGTCTGCTTGTATAACAGCTTGTCGAAAAAAGTGTGATGTTTGTTGTGTTTCATTTTGTGTTTTAATTGTTGTTGGTGGCTGAAGAATGGTTATTAATTTTTATTTGTTTATCTACTTATATTACTTTTGACACTGTAGGCACATAGTCTTCCTTGAGCTTGTAATGTCTGTTCAGCTGGTCAACAAATTCTGTTTTCATGCAGTCTAAATATTACTGTATTCACAGCAGATCCTTTCCTGAGACTTTGTTATGTTCTGTAATAGTAGAAACTGGGGATTCAGATTTACCAATACCATACCAAAGAAACCCTGAAATTATCTGATCCATAAAAGATAGTATACTACCATGAAATCGTTAAGATTTTTCTACAGTTCCTCTTCCTCTTTGTTTGATTACATCTGTCACTTGTGGAGTATTTGACAGTAACAGCGTAATTTGGCTTAGTACTGCCTGTTAAACCTAATACAAGCTCAGTAAATGTTGTTGACATTATCATGCTGATGTGGTGATGGATGAATAGGTATGATAGCAACATTGTCAGTGGAACACAGTGATTATCATTTGCTGGATAAGGTTGCAGTAGTGTCATATGGAGTGTTAAAAATATAATGATAATTGGAATTAATGTGGTTTGATATGTGAGTGCTGTCAAACATTTAGTAGTATTGTTTGAGTCATATGAGAAGTTGTGGTAAGAAAAATTTTCGCACTAAATTTCCTGTAGTCGCACATTTCCTGGGACAAGAAATCCATCAGTGGCTTATTGAAGGGAGGGTGCAGAAAATAGGGACTAGACAGAGTGCAGTATGTTTGCATGAAATTACTGATCTCATTTTCATTTATGGGGTATTTGAAGGATAAAGTATATGAAATGAAGACCTGTACATAATGAGTTGCAGGGCAATATTTGAGAAAATTTTACCAATTACGTGTGAAGAACTAAATGTTTAACCTCAGTCTCTTGAAAGTGTGTCTGTTTTTGTGTGTGTGTGTGTGTGTGTGTGTGTGTTGGGGGGGGTGTGGGAGTGTGTATGTGCACTGTGTCCATCTGTCTGTGTCCATAACATGCAGGCATGCGCATGTACACACGCTTTGTTCAGCACCTTGTAATTTAGGGAAGTTGATTTTATTGTGCTCATGGAGTAATTTGAAACACATATTATGATCAAGTGGTAGTGCTTACTGAGAGGAAAAAGGTTTGTGGCCCACATTGTAAATAATGCCTGTATTTTTACTTGTGTATTAATGGTAATACTCTGTCATTAGTAGTGCCAATATGGAGGTGATAAAACTTGTTGGAAAATAATCTTAAAAAATATGAATTAATTGTATAGACTTTGCAAGTTATAGCCTGTGATTGAGAAGACAGCAAGAATAAAAGCAACAGAGACGTATGCGAAAGAAGCACTTGGAGAGACATGCTGTGTGGTCATGTAGTTACATTTTGCCAGCACTTCACTTTCTGATTTCTAAATCTACAGGCATTGAAGCCAAGCAGAGCAGTAGTTACATTTATGTGAGATGGAACCTCTGTTTATATTTTGGTATGAAAATTATATTGCGTTGTCAGCGATACAGCATGTGACTGAATAATGTTTTTGTATGAAATAGGGTAAAATAATTATTCACTGAATTTTGTGTCTTTTTGTCTCGTGTTTCTGAAGTTTGATTGTGGGCGACATTGCAGAGATAGAAGGGCCACATGTTGTTCATCGCTGGGCTGGTCAGTAATTGCAAGGTGAAAGAAGAGCTCACGTACACAGGAAGACACAGCATAGTCTTTGTTGGTTTTGGTTTCCAGAAGTTGTTCATGTGGTGCTTTGTGAATTGAGAATACATTGACCAAACAAATAGTAGTAGATATTTCGAAATGATTGTTGCACATATTTTGTTCGTGATATTGATGGAGTAAATTTGAGCACATGGCAGAGATTAATGGTAAGCTGGATGTTACTGTAGTCATAGTTTATGTAATGGTGTTGTTCCTTTCACTAGAACATGTGGGATATCATGTTTTCAAAGTATATGTGCAGCGATGCAGTTTGGATGTTAAGAGTCATCATACTATTTGGTGGCAAGTTGTGATAAAAGGCTTGTACAATTTTGTGATTCCTTTGCTACAACTGTTGGTTCAGTTTTGAACTACATGTCCCATGTGTTGTTGTGTTTCTTCCATAAGTGTGTCCATTCGATAGATCGTTTGGCAGAGGGTGGATTACAAGTAGAAAGTGCTGTCATCCGGAAGGACTGCAGTGAAAAGAAAAGAGTTGAGAGTGAGACATGTTTGATGGCTTAAAATAAAGTGGAGGAACACGAACCATGGTTCGTGTTTTGTGCTTTGTTGTCACAGTAAATCATTGTTAGTCTGGAGCTCAATGAGGTACAGCCTTTGGTGTTAGACAGTAGCAGAAGAGACACATCACTGATGATATTGTATTCACCATTAAAGCCGCTCTGATGTATGTATGTATGTATGTATGTATGTATGTACGTTCATGAATACCTCACCCTGCTGTTGGTTTGATGTACGTTATGTTCTGTAAGCTAGGACGCTAGATATAAACGACAGTTCGGTAGAAGACTGAGCGCCATTGAAATACTGGCTTGAAGGGTTAACCAACTTGATGCAGATCTCTGTGAGTCAGATTAAAAAATTTCTGCCACTTTTTATGTGACACATGTTGGGGAGGTAATTAGATTGTGATATCTTTTGATTACATGTTGATCTGTTAGTTTGAAACTTGTGTGGACACATAGTAGATTCTTTCAGCCTTGTATGTCAGACAAAGAGGACAGGATGGTAAAAGAAACATAATTAGAGACATTAGAAAGACAGTTACGTAAATGTTCAGATGTAAGAAAGTCATGATACTCAAGACGCTGATTGCCTTGAAGAGGCTGGTTGTCTCCTGCTGTCTTTTTTGGCCCTTGTCTTTGTTTATGCTCACCCCAGTTCTCTTTGCTGTATCCCAAATGTCTCTCTTCTTTTCATCTCCCATACAACCTAAAAACCCTTTTGTTACTGTTTTGTTTTTCTTCTTGTTCTGACTATGACCACAGTGCCACTATTTCCATTCACCTGCTATTGCTATCACCTTTCCTGTCCTTTGTATATAATAATAATCTTCTTTGATGCAGCCTACGGTTCTTTGACTACCCTCAAAATGGAGACAGTATGCTTTTCTGAAACATTTGTACCTCTGTACCAATCTGCACAGCATTGTGAAGTCTTGTGGATATATATGAATAAACCTTTAGTTGATCCTTTAGAGTGAAATGTGTGGCAATCAGACAATGGGAAATGATTCGTATATGGACAATAATCTAGGTCCTTGTGTGGATTTGCACTGAGATGGGATTCTCTGTACCTAGAAATTGGCAGTATGTTTCATTCCAAGCCCCTCCTTGCGATTTATGTTACAACAGCACCATTAAAGTAACCTAAGACTCAGTGGCTAGGTATGTGATGTTAAACATGAGTATCCAGACACTGAAAAGTTAACATCACTGTGGCTGATCCTGAAATTTACTGGCTTTTGGCACTTTTTGCTCTTGGGGCAATATGTAAATGCAAGAACTGAAATACATCACTACAGGGAGTATTTCAAAGTGTCAGTGAATAGAAAGTAGAGTCATTTTGGAAAGGCCTCTAAGAGCTGGAAAGATTGTTTTGTAATACTGTATGAGTAATGGGTGAATGGATCCAGTATTTATGATTTAACAGCACTTTCTGACCCGTAGGTTATGTAGCATTGGATAGGTTGATGATACAAATTGGTAAGGATGTAAATGGAAGTGGGCATGGCCTGTATTAACATATTCTGCCATGTTTTTTCACGGAGAGATTGAGAAACCATAAACATCATCAGAGTAGGTGGTCTGTGGGCTGAGAATTGAAAAAGAACCTTCCAGTTGGGGTACTCTGTGAATGGTGATGCAGGTTTGTCTTCATAAGTTGTGTAGCACTGGATGCAGTATGCTTGTATGCTTAGGTTTAGTGGGCCACAGGTGGGAGTAGGCATGGATTATTTTAAGGCATTGAGGCTGGCTTTGATGCTGACACTGACGAAAAGTACAAAACCCCACAAGATATCCAATTCCTTTTGCAGTGTTGGTCATGAGTTAACAAGGTTTTACTGCACCAAATTAGTGAATCCCCCTGCCCAGTAGTAAGTGGACAATCACCATGCATTTTAAGACACCTGTGATAAGGGGCCTTGTAATGGACTAATTATAGAGCCAAAGATGATAGGTAATGTGTCGGAGAGGTCCAGCAGTAGAACACAATGGTGCAAATTGACTCATTTGTTAGCTTAATTAGTTTTCAGTGGAGAATGTTTTGAATGCGCAGGCAAAAATATGTGATTTGCAGGTCCCCACCAGCTGGAAGTCGCCGCAGCCAGAAAACCAAGGAGCCCAGAAGCCGAGGGTACAGAACTAATCGTCGGCGTTGATAGCAGATTCCAGCTGAATTGTGTGTGTGCGTGTGAGATGGATTTGTTATAGAACTTTATTAATGCCATTAATTAAGACGTATATGAAGTCATTAAAGCTGTCTGTGTATCAGTACTGCCAGTTGTGGTAAATGGAATGTATCATATCTGTTCCTTTTTCTTTCTTCATTTAAGTGCATTGCAGGGAGTTGCCTGTGTGGTGTTATCTGTAATGAGCATTTGATAGTCTTATCGCTGTGTCAACATGGATAATCTGTGCCAGTCATCAGCCTTCACTGGGAAGTGGTGCAGCTCTTTATTCTGTAATGTAGTAGTGGATATTTTTCTCAACATATACCACAAATATTGTCATTTATTTTGATGTGGTTTCATGCCAGTTGCATACTGTGGTCAGAAGGCCACCAGTAAATGGAGTAAAGTTTGTGAAACAGTGACTTCTGTGTATATCTCCTTCATTAGATCATCCACTCCTACCCATTATATTAAAGAGATTTATAGATTTTTGTAATTGGTAGTGATTGTGTTAGTATTGTCTTTGAACACAAAAAATGCAGTCTGAATTTAATTTATCTAATAGGGATATTGTCTCAGTTGCTGTGGAAATAGCCAGTGAAAAGCATCTGCGTAAACTGAACCAAAATGAACCACTCTCTGAAATTATTCATTCAGTGTGTACAGAATTCAATGTGTCAAAACATTCTGGTATGTATGCTTTACAGTTAATGGATGAAGGAGATGCAGGTGGTAACAAGTATTTGACAGAGGAGAATCGAGGTGAGATAAAGAATGGTTCTATTTTGCGATTGGTTTTATCTCCTTCGGAGATGGTGAGGCAGATTATTGTGAGACTTCGTCCTGAAGCGCCTGATGAAGAAGTAGAAGGGAAAGAGTGGGCATTGCAAAAGGTGTCTAAATTAAGTGCAGACCCAGTTTTTGCTAAAGCTTTCCATGCTAATGGTGGCTACAGCATGATAATGGAGATAATACTGAATAGTTCAGAATTGAATAATAATGTCACATGCTGTCTGAAGTCCTTCATATGGTTAATGCATCATCACTTGGTGTCTCCCACATCAAATCAGTTCATTAGGCGACTGATTGACTTTGTTAGTAGCGAGCAGCATCTCCCAGTGGAGCTTGTTAAATGTTGCCTTGTGATCTTGACGAAAGCTGTACAGCAAAAGGAGTGTGCCATGATGACAGGAATTGGTATCCCTGATCTGATCGAACACTTGTGCAACAGGGAGAACCCAGTCATTCAGGAGAAGGCATTGGCTCTAATTAATGCCTTGGCACAGGGACCACATTCCATAACAGTTCTGGGGTCAGTGGTTTCAAAACAGATAAGAGATACCATTCAGAAGAATATCTTGTGTAATGATGTCACACCAAGCATGGCCCATGAGCTGTATGTTTATCAGACCTTGATACTTGGCTTGCTAGTGGATAATCTCACCCATACAGTTGATCCTTCAGGTTCTGATTCTAAGTACATTACAGAACTGAATGAAATATTGGCAAGTGCAAATGACGATATGCAGAACATGAAAGGCAGCATTGCATCACTTATAGAAGACAGTAACCCAGTGACAGTTGTGGATAAGGATGTTCCAGCCATAATGATTAGTAAGCCTTTTGTTAGTGAGGATTTTGTATGCAGCACTCCACGGCTAATGAAAGCAGTTAAAAACATTCCATATACTAGGTCAAAATCTATTCCCACACCAAGTTCTGACACTAAAGAATTCCCTATAAGGCATTCAGTTATAGATTTCTCCTCTGATTCCTCTGTTCGGATCTGCCGACTCACCCTTTATTGCATGTTGCATTTTGCCAGACGTTATCGTAGGACCTTTGTGAGGGTGCTTCTGGAGGAAGAGGCTTTATCACGGCCATTTCCGTGGACTTGTGAATGTCTTGTCCGACTTATATGTGAGCTGCTGGGTGTGGGGATACTGCCAAAGCATGGTGGGATATTATATCAGCCCATGGTATTCAGTGCATCAGATGGTTGCTCTTTCATAGAGGAACTGTTCTGTCATGTGGCACTGCAGCTGGGTAGAACACGCAGACAAATGAGGGCACGTACACCCAGTGACCAGGAAAAGGTAATTTTATGTTTCAGTATGTGTTTTGGTACATACCAGTGACCACTTGTCCTACTAGGAGACTTCTGCTGAGTTTCGGTTAGAAATACCACTGGTATGTGGTTTCATAACAGATCTTGTGGTACAGGCTCTTCTTTGCAGTTGATAGTTACTCATCTGATCAAGAAATTCGCTGTTGTAAAGGAACCTACATGCTCACCACTGTGTCTATTAAAGCATGCTGTTTCAACCCGTCCTAAGCCATTTATTTCAGCTTGCGTGTAGGTTATACTAACAAGACTGCATGGTTCAGGCTTTTTGTGGAACAGTTGCTAGCTCATAGCTGCACAAAAGATACCCTGTATGTATGAAATGCATAGGTTCATTACGTTCACAAAAGTGTGATTAGATTCTATCACGGACCTGCTGAATAAAGTTCACATCTTCACCTCAACCTTTTTTCCAAGATCTGTTCTGCCAATTGGTTGTGTTACTGAAAGCTTTTGAGACAACATTTTGTGTATAATTTTTGTTTCTTATGTGATTTACGTACTAGTATTACCCGCTTTCACCTATTCACCTAATAATATTAGTTGGTCTTATTTCTGCATTGAACAAACTAGCCATTGTAGGCAAATGAATAATTTCTGTTCTGAATGAAAGTGTCATGATGCAAACATACAGAATGTGTGAAGATTCTTTTCCAACTTCTGACAACACAGAAAGTGTAATTAATTTCTCATACACTATTATTTGTCCAAATTTACAACAAAGAACATATAATTTTTTTATTCATGTGTTAAAAATGTGCTTTTTGTTGATGTCATTGAGTTGTTGAGGGTTGTCAGTTGTGTGAGAATATGCAATTGAATACAATGAAAATGTAGGACTCGTACATTCAAAAAAGACTCAGGTGTGTAATGGCATCTGTATGCATTGATTATGAGTGGGTGACCCTGTCTGTCAAACATGTTAACCATGGCAGGTCAGAATGCTGAAAATAACTGTGCCTTACCATTAGAAGTTAAAGTTGCAACTGCCTGCGTCACATAGTGGTGTTTTACACAGTTTATGGTAATTTTTTCACTTGAAGTTGTATGTTTCCTGTAGGTCTTTTTTATATGCTACACAAATCAGTGACGTAAATGGGGAACAAATTGTTGTTGCATGTTTCTTGGGCTAATTAGTGCTGTTTGTTGATGAAGACTTTTAATCACTTAAAATACAGCTGAAATATTTTGGAATTTAGTGCTGTCCAATATATTTTTGGAATGGTGCTGGGAAGGTTGAATCCAGCCACCAGCTTGTTGCTGTAATGTGAGAGAAATGACACACCTAGATGCAGAGGTCTGTGCTGTATGAACAGAGCCAGTAGGGTACAGAAACTAGGCACACTTCATAGTTCGTGAAAATTGCAGGTGGTGCATGTACTGCAGCGCCAACTTAAGGAGGTCCTGGCCTTGAAGCCAGCCACACTGGATCAACTGAATGAACATTTTCGCAAGTTTTGTTACTCTGCAGTTGCAAAGATGTGGCAGTCAGAGCTTGAAGAGAAGGAAAAGTGGAAACTGACACACTTACCCCCAATTTTGGAGCTGAAGAAGGACCGTTCAGACAAAGTCCTTCTGCTAATTCAGCAGCAGCGTATCAACACACTACTGAGAGGGGCAAAGTTTCCCAAGTACACAGCAAGAGGGCAAGTATGTGTTACAAATTCATAAATATTTTAGATGCATTCTTCCCTGGATTTGTTATGATAGCTGAGTTTTTTTAAGTGGGTTGTTTAACAATGTTGTCACTCAGTTGAATCTGTGGAGGTACAGAATGTGATTTTTGGTCTAAAAGGAAACAGGTTTATGATGTTTTGTTTCCTGGTTTTGAGTCAGTTGACACAAGTTTTTGTGAAAGTTGATATAAACACGATGCCTCTAGAGGCCACTCTGCCTTTGTAGTTTATAATTCCTTGCTATGAATAATGCCAGTGTGACAGTTGTGTGAACTGTGAACTGTTACTACACCTAATACAAGATCCAGAAAATTTGATGTGTTTTTGAGCTTTTAAAAATACCGAACATATGTTAAAGGCAGTTTTCTTTTTCTTTCTTTCT
The DNA here is from genome assembly GCA_013340265.1 of Coptotermes formosanus. NCBI lineage: Eukaryota > Metazoa > Arthropoda > Insecta > Blattodea > Rhinotermitidae > Coptotermes > Coptotermes formosanus. Next base: position 988,435 of record BLKM01012573.1, on the reverse strand, counting down.
TTCTTTCTTTCTTTCTTTCTTTCTTTCTTTCTTTCTTTCTTTCTTTCTTTCTTTCTTTCTTTCTTTCTTTCTTTCTTTCTTTCTTTCTTTCTCTTTCCTTTTTTTTGTTTTTTTTGTTTTTGTTTTTGTAAAATGGGAAGTTACAACATGATAGCTTCAGAAATCTGTATGTAATTTTGCTTGATGGCAGTAACTAATGAATTGTTTGAGTGAGGCATGTGGAGTTTGTTGTGGAGGTGTGGTATATCCTATACACACCAACATATTTGGTGTGAAACAATTGTCAAATGTTAGTTGCAGAAGTGGGTAATAGTATATATAACTTTTATAGTATATATAACTTTATAGTATATATAACACCTGATGTTGGTTGATTCCACTGTGCTGCTGGAAATGGTACACATATTAACCTTTTAAAGCCTAGCGGTAACTTTACATATGACCAGGTTTAACATTAAGAAATTCTACATGGTGCCACATTGCGTTTATGTGTTTTGTACGGATCTCAGAACAGCAACTTTTGCCTTATAAAACATCAAGAGACTGGTTTTTATAACCTAAGAAGAGAGTGTTTACAGCGCGGTACGCACTGAGTCCTTATATAAAACAGAGACGCTTCATCTTTAAAGGGTTAATCAATAAATTGTATAATTATTCATAGGAATTTCATTGGCTAGCAACATCATACCAATTAAAGCAGTTGAAGTGAAGTATCATTAACTTATTATAAAAACTTCATGTTTGGCTGAGACATACGCAGACTTTGTGTTTGGCTGAGTCACACACCGAACATTCTACAGTCAGTAGCTCAATAGACCATATGTTGCATTAATGTTATAGTGACAGTGTTGCTGGAAGAGCTGAGGCTAAAGCATTTAACAGTGTTGTTGAAGGCCTGCAGCATCAAGAAAAATGTGTCTGTAGCCAGTACATTTACTGCTCACTATGAATTATTGATGCTAAAATGAATATGACTGCAGTAGTGCTACACTTGTTTCTTGTCTTGATTTTAGACAGTAGTTACGGAATTTAGATTATGAAGTTTTTTTGAGGGTCTGTATACTTGTAGACCTTGAAGAAATGTTGCCAGCAGTGAAAGTACATCTAAAAGAATAGTACTATTTGCTGTACTGTTTGTGGCTTGATGTCTGGCGTGGTAAGAGGGATGTGTATTGGATGTGGAACAGTTCAGTCATCTCTGAATGCTAATATATGACCAAAATAACAAGAGTAGAATTACCAATGTTAAATTGTTATGAATAGAAGTTGGATGCAATTTTATGTGTTACACTTCACATGAATAACTTACATTATATTCGTAATTCCGTTTTATTGCTGTCCTGTAGTGAATGTTCTTGTTGTCAGAGGGTGAAGAAGAAGTCATGGTTTGTGTGTCTGTCCACCAACCAGAAGTCTTTCCACTATGGTGACTGTGATGACAAGAACCAACCCATGTTGGATTGCTCCAGTAAAGTGGCTGTGTGCAACATTAGGACACTAGTCACTGGCAGGAAGTGTCCCCACATCCGGGACTGCAGGTGGTGATCTGTGTTACTATTCTCTTGTTAAATAGTTGCTGTGTGAATATCTTTCAGGTTTCTTTATATTATGTTTGTTGCATGCAGCATGTTGCACTTAATTTTAGTCTTTCATTTCTCCATTGCTTGTCATTTGTTGTCCTATCATAAAATATTGTTGATCTGTTAACCTTTTCTGTGTACTGTGATTTGAATTACAAATAACTGTGGAAAGGAAAAGCCTTATGTAGTATAAGGAATTATACTGGTAGATTTGGAAGCCATGTCTCATATCTAGAGGCATTCCCTTCCCTACATGTGGTTGCATTTGAAATATTGTCTTGTAATTATATGCTATCCCTTTGTACAGGAATAGGAAATCTGATCAAGATGTGGCTGACTTGGCCTTCTCTATAATATTAGATGTAGAGCCTCACAGTCTAGATTTTGTGGCACCTGACCAACCAGCCTTTGACTGCTGGACGGATGGTATCAACTGCCTCTTGGGTAAGCTTTTGATATATTTCAGTTTCCAGGAATGTCACTTATTGGGCATTCACAGTTGCACATAGTGAAATTCAGAGCAGTGTATGCAAATGGCAGTGTACAAATTTTGAATTACTCTGTGATGTTCATGAGTTGGGATGAGCTGTGGGTCAGGTGACTGGGGTTGCATTCTCAATAGCTGCTGTAACTTTTCTATTACTGCCATATCTAGTCCAGCTTTCAGCTGCCTTCATGACAGTGAAGTTGCTGGTTACCCATTCCATCTCAAGCAGCAGTATGAAATTTGTCAGGCTAACCTAAACAAGTTTACTAGCAAAATATGAGTGAATGTTATACAACAGACTCTTGAAAAAATGTAATGTTTTTCTTGGTGGGCACTTTTTATCACAATTTAAACAGTGTGTACAAATTGCCACTTTTCCTGCTTATAAAAAACCTTCATCATCAGGATTTGATAACTTGAAAACTGAATATTAGCCTCTTGATTTTTTGGAAGTGCCAAAATGACATGTTTGTATCATGTTAACTAAGGTATGTAAGTACACTGTCAAACAAAATAATTCTCAAAAATTTCTGTGGTATATCTTTTTTTCTAAATGTGAATGTAAAATGTTGCAATGAGAGTTGCCTTTAACATTTTTCACTTCTTCCTATTAAGTGATGGCCAGCCAGCTCACCATATTTTTTTCATGCATTTAGACTTCGTATTATGTGATTTAGCTTCTGAAAAGGCTGTAAAAATGGAGAATTCAGATTCAGCAACATGTTACTTGGCCAGTGAAGGTATTTCAGCCTGCAGGATGATTGCCATCTTTCTGGGTAGCCTGGGTTCAGTCCTAAGCTGTGGCATTCATTGGAGTTTTGTATGTTTCCAGAATGTCTATACATCCTGTCATGCATATCTCAGGTGTGATGATTATTGAGTTATGTGCAATTTATGTATTTACATATTTGCACTGTTACAATTACACTGTATTTACAGTTCACTTGTACTTCTGAGCACAGTACTTTTCAAAATATTCAGGAGTGCATTCCTGGATGACAGGGGCATGTTTTGCAGAAGTACTGCACATTGCATAATCCTTTATGCTTTTACCTTTATTTTCCATAATCAAGTGAAACTTGTCATTCAGCCTTTCTTCATTTCTGGATGATGGCCAGCTGCATCTCCCAGCACTGGGATTTTATGTATCTCCAACCAGTCCTACACTAATTGCTTTCTGTACCTTAGGAGCATAAATGGTTTTAGGTCCTTCTCTTCTCGCTGGAGATTTATTGTGGCAAATTGACATGTTCCAGGGAACCCTATGACGAGTGCCACCAAGGAGGCAGAATTCAATATGCTGCTGGACCTTGAAGTGCGACTACAGCTGCTAGATACAGAAGGCATACCCCTTCCAAGCAAACCTCCACTGGTTCCTGATGATCCACCAAATTATAACTTCCATTTCAAGTAATGCAGATTTATTAGTCACAAATTTCCAAGGATCTCTACTTGGACAGTAAGTCAGATATTTTGCAGCTGCCTTACACATCAGCCTCTTTCCTGTTGGTGTGCCAACTGATTTGAAAGTTGGTAGTCATAAGCACAGTTGTCCATGCATTTGTTCTGGTCTTAACACCTAGCTAGTGTCACAGTTTTTCTTGTTATATTACCTTTGACTTTGGATATTGGATAAAGGTTTTGGATTTTTTAATTAGTCTACTAATTTGTGGTTTGTAAGCTTTTTACAGAATTTATTCTGGCAGTATGTTTCACATGTTGTCACTGGCAGTTAAAACAGACCACTGGTGATCTTTACCCTCAGTTTAAATGTACAGACAGTTTACTATGCAATTTATGATCATGTGTGACATCGATAAATCAAATTATGTGTTAAATTGATTACTTCTTATTTCCTGGTTTTAAAATTTAATGTCGTATTTCAGACTTTGTGTAACTGCAAGAAGCATGCTGTGAGACTTGGATGAGTGAATTTTGTTACTGCCCACTCCCCTGTGACATACGTCACATGTGAGACCTACATGCCACAAGATACTGTGTGCAAGTATGTTGGTATCACAGCTACATTTGGACAGCCTTTGTATGACTTAATTCTGAAGGATGAATATCTGAACTGTAATCAACTTTTGTAATTATTATGGGTGAGATAAAAGTTAAATATCGCTCTTTTCTGTCCTGGTGAGAGTTTTTGATCCAACTTCCAAACTATACAACCCAATACACTGGTGCTTCTTTCTAATACAGACTTTGAAGCTGAACTGAACCAGGGTAATATATGTCGGATCTATGATCAATTCTGCTTGTCTTTTATATGTGAGCAGTGCATAAAGTCGAGTTGATGGTAATGGAATGTGTTGTATGTTCCAAGAAGTTATGTTCTGTGCTGCTGTCACAAAAGTATTTCTTACTGCTTGAAAACAACTGTTATAACAGCACAGGCATCAGTAGATGTTGTTTGTTTATTATAAGAAATAATGACATGTTCTATTAGGGTGTTGATATTATTATGAATTAAGCGTTAATTTGTGAGTTGAAAGTTGTGGCAGCCACTAGTACAGGAGGAAGTTAGCTGTGCTCTTAGAGTAATAGGTGGAAAAATTATTTACAAGCAATTCAGAGCAACGTTTATGAGTCAGAATGACAGCAAAAAGCTGAGTGGATGAGTATATCCTAATTGATACATTGGTGAATAAAGATAATAAACAGACAGAGCCTGCTGTTAGTGACAGAGATTTTCACTGGAAGACATATAAAATTACAGGAGATGAGGGACCTTTTTACTGTTGGATTTTGATGACAGTGTATGGCAACATAGCACATGATGGGCAGTTTTGATATTTAACTATATTTCAATAATGCATTTTGCAAGATTTAGGAAAGACTAGCTGAGGATTAAGGTCTTCTGGGATGTGAAGCCATGTTGTTGGGTGACAGGTTCCCAACATTTCTTCAAAATGCCTGGAATCACTTCCCCAACCGTGAACCTCAACTACACTGTTTTGAGAACCTGAAATCTCACAAATATAAACTGTTACACAGAACAGTTCATTGTAATAGCAGAGACCAAAGGTAGAACAATACATAAATTGCAGGGAATATGTTGAATGAAGTTTGTATTGTGCGTGGGATGTTTACATGGTAATGGATGCATCAGCCCCTGTATTGAATACACCAAGGATTACAGCACCGCGCTGAAGTACCAAGGTAATGTACCTCTTAACCATATTCTCCCTAGAATATTAATGTCATATGATTGAAATTGGCAGCCACTTTCCTGAGGCATGCATTTTTTGTGAACTTGGAACTCCATCGTGTGCAGTTTTCTGTTATTGTAGTTAGTCTTTTTGAGCCCCTGAGTGTAACATTTTTTTTTTCTGTAGCTGTCACAATATGAATCAGAGAAGACTTTACACGACAGTTCTGTCAAAACTTTTGGGTGGTGTATGTATAATTATCAGAACTATTCAACTCTGTTTTGACACAGTATTGAGCGTGTTACAACTAATCATTCAGAAGAGCTTCTGAGCATGATGAAACAATAGACTGCATGGCGATAGAAAGGTACTGTCAGTAGAATTAAACTTGTGTATTGCTGATTTTGGCAGACTGGTGTCACATGTGGGGCTTGAGGTATGTTCCTGTTTGATTGGTTGATACCAAACACTAGGTAGCTGGAAGCGATGCTTGTGGAGGGAAACAATAAGAAAATACCAATTCAGTCATTGCTTGACAATCTTATTTCAAGTGCATGCGATGAAAATTTGATGGCCACTGAATGCAGTGAAGTGTTGGGAAAAGAGACATGTGAAGATGGAGTTTGTAGTTAGTGTTTCAAGGCAACAGCAGTCATCATAAGGGATAGGTAATGATCATCCATTGTAGTGGTACACGCAGTATGCCCTCAGCCTAATGTCCTTGTCTGAGAGCAGTCCAATATGGGACAGCAGGTCAGCACAAACTTTTGTACAAAAATCCATATTTTGTGTACCATAATTGGTTGGACTGGTTGAAAGGCTTGAGATGATTTAGAAAATCTAGGTGAAGCTGGGAGGATTGTTTATTAAAGTGGAGTGGGTGCATATGGATTTGATTCTACAATGTAATAAACAAACTTTCAGATTCCATAAAGTGTAGGGAATTGACTATCAGTTTCTGAAGAGAACTGTGCTCCATAGATGTAGTTGCAATTTGTTGAAATCAACACGTCATATTCGTAGTTTCTGCGCTGTCTTTAAAAAAAGAATGCTGCTTCCCGTGATGTAACGCCGTGTAGTCTGCTACAAGTTGTCCAACGCTTTAAATGAGCCTTATCTCTTCATCATGAGTGTATGTGACGGAGGCAGTTGGATTTTTAAAAAGGTCGGAGTTCTCTTATGTGACTGTGCGGTGTCATATTCATAAGACGGGAAGTTTTATACCACTCTTACGAGCATTGCTCATTTAGTACACTTTCGGCAGTCATTTCATACATTCCTTTTGCCGTCTGTGTGCGCCATTTTCTTTCATTTTGTTAGGTATTCCGAATTCCACTGGCCGCCATTTTCAGTCAAAGTGGAGAATAATGAGCAATCGAAAGGGAATCGATATTTATTTCCCGCGTAGGAACGTAAACATCTACATGTGTGAGAAATGGTATGGGGGTAAACAGAATAGATGTTTGCTTTTTGATCCGTTATAAACGAGCATGGACATCGTACGCGTATTGTATACAAGAGAAACAGGGAGTAGTAAGTATATACCTATATGTGTGGTTACTGTAGCCTCATTTTTAAGCACCTGATTTATTACCGTGCATTTTCCGCAGGAACCACGAATACTTACGATTTGGCAATCAAACGCTTGAAGTGCTACGATTGTGATGAGTTTTGTGGCATTTACCCTTATAACTATGGTCGGAGTTATAACTCTGAGTCACCCGTTTTCGCCTGCCAATTCTGCTGTAAAGTAAACTACCAGCACTGGCTTGCACTTGCAAATGAAGATGGAATGATAGCAATCCAAGACACGAGACTAAAAAATCAACGTCATAGGTCAGGCGAGATAAATGTTGAAGGTAAGGCTATTTTAATCATTAGAATCTGGGTCACTAATAGTCCACGAAATCCCCAAACTCCGTAAGTTTTGGTACATTACGAATTAATTTTGAAGTGGGAAGAATGACACTTTGTCTAACTTTGCAGTCATATGTAATTAGCAACCTTGATATTAACCCTTTTATTTGTAGGCCTGCATGCTGATTTGAATAACCTAAACTTATCAAAACCGATTCTTTTAATGCATCAGTCATTGCAACTTGTGAAATTGACAATGTAGTAAATTGTCATGGAGTGACAAAGTAGGGTGACTATTTGCTAGATCTGATACAAAGCAGTCCAGCCTATAGGATGTCCCTCTTCTTTTGGAGGTGGGTGGTTAGTTTTGCATTATGGCCACTTTAAACAGCAGAGAAAGGAGCCACTGTTACCTATTTGATAATATGGTAACATTACAAATTGGTGCAGTTGTAGACCCAGGTCTAGAAATTTGAAGTCTTGTCTTTGTCAACAGGCATACAAGCTCATCACAATGCAATATTTGACTTGGCATGGATGGAGGAGGAACTGAAGCTGGTGAGTGTGTCTGGTGACCACACGGCTGTGCTATGGGATGTTAGCATCATGCCATTCAGACAGCTGCGGCAATTTAGAGGACATACAAGGAGTGTCAAGACAGTGGCATTCAGGCCACAAGACAAAGGTGAGGAAACTTTGTTGATTGCAGCTGAGAATTTCCTGACTGTTGGTTGTGTGTGTGTATCGAATCATCGTCCTTACAGTTTTAGGCCTAGTTTACCTGTTAAATTATACTGACCATAACCTTCCTATCTTTGTAGAAGCCTTCTAAAGAATATCCTTGTTTGTGCTGATATTTTGTAATTAAGAGGGGAATCCTGTCAGAATTTATTACTGATTCACCTCCTTTTTGGTTTGTTCTGTAGACTTCCACAAAATCTGTTTTGAGTAACATTTATAATCCTGCAGTTTTTCATTTCTTTTGTGGTTTATTACGTATTTTATCAACCATGGCTGTAGTACTGAAAATACAGACAAAACTCAAATTTTGTTAATATTTGGTGCATAGCACTGCTGTAATTACAAAGCTTATTATAACAGTCTCGAGATTTAAGCTGTTCTTAGTCATGAAATACAAGTAAACTAAATTATGTATATTGTGTAATAAAATAGTAGGCAAGAAAGTCTGAGTGTTGGAAAAAACAGAAGATACAATAGAAAAAAAATGCAGACAAGAAGTCCCTGTCTGCAATGAAATCCTTTAGGTAAATCTCAGGTAAGAATACTGAAATTTCTCATGCTGGATGACAGATTCATTTTTATTGTTTGCAGCTGTATTTGCAACAGGGGCCCGGGATGGGATGATAATGGTCTGGGACACAAGATCTAACCAAGGGCCATTGTGGGATAAGCCAGATAACTTCATCTCAAATTCCCACCATGCTCTGGGATCAGGTGAGTGAGTGGGGGATGACTTCATTTTGTTTGTGATTCATTGGCAATACAACAAAGTCACAAAGGATTAGAAAAAACTGTGCGATGGGAGGCCTTGTAGTTTATACTGTTTACCTAATAATATGTGGATGATGAAATAAAGAGGGATGGAATGGGCTGGGCATGAAGCATGTTTTGAATAATAAACATACACAAAATTTTGGTGGGAAACTCTCATGGAAAAGAACACTTGGAGGTGAGTGTGGGTGGGATGTGAGGTGGATTTTAGAGATGGTAATTAATGAAGTTGCGAACTGAATTAAAGTGACTCAAGGATTGGGTCCACTGAACGGGTTTTAGTAACACATGTATGAACCATTTGGTTCATACAATCAGGGACTTTCTTCATCAGCTTAATAACTGTAAACTGTATGGGAAATACTATATACAACAGAGTTATTTGTAACTCTGTGTTTCTGCAGACTCCTGATACAGACTTTTACCCAATCATGGCATAGTTATAAATGTGGGAAACTGAAGTGTGATGGATTGTCTTGTTTCCAGGTATTCCATGCAGCACTGGATCAAGGAGTCGCCGGAACAAGTCTACACCAACCTCTCGTGCCAGTAGCATTACTAGTCTCGTGTTCCAAGATCAATACCACCTTATATCATGTGGGGCTGGTGATGGGTTGGTACACCTTTCCATACTTTAGATGTATATGGACTTCATGTCTCAGCCATAGAAATATAAAACAGTAGCTCATCCAGTGAGATTTTAGGTTCTCACAGTGGTGTCTACAAAGTTACCTGTCTTTTGGGATGTGAGTACAGTGTAACACCCCAGAATACAGTTATATGCAAGTACTTGCCCAGTGACATACCAGACTTTGGACTGTAGTTGTTACTGTGTTGCTTCCTGTTTCATGGGTCTGAGGCTTTCGTGCTCTTCATCCGTCCTTTCAGGCAAATGCTGGTGGAGTGTTTTTAAGAGACCCATTGTTACTGCCTGCAATATCCTTCCCAGTTAATCATTTACAATATCATTATCTCATTTGACACCTTCTAATCCATGCTTGTGACAAATCATTATTAAACAGAATAAACTGGTTCCCTGGAACTGTCTGAAACTTGTCTGCAGGTGGGATACACTGTGTTATCTATACAGGATGGAACTGAACTAATACGAGTCCTTTTGAAATTAAATTCACAGATTATAGTTCAGTTGTTCCGTGATGTTAAGGCATATAGTTGCTGGGTTTACATTATTTTATTACAGGAAAAAGTGATGGTGTAAACTTGTTAGCAGTATCCAGAAGTTGTTGCTTTACTGAACTATGCAGACATTGATTTGCAGTTTGTGTAATATTGCTAACCATTTAAAGCCTAGATGTTACTATATGTACCATCAGGTTAAACATTCATAAATTCTAAATTTTACCTACACAGTGTATTTCTATGTTTTATGAGGATCACAGAATAAACAGCGATTGTGTTGCTAGACAGTATTGTATTCAACTATGACGGAAAAAGTGGAGAGTGTTTTAATGATGGAAATGACTGTTTGGGTCCATAACAGGATGTTTCTTGCCCAGTTGAGTAACTTAAACTTCTCAAAAATAATCCCGTGTCAGGTGTGAAAGTTAGTCTGCATGCATTTACATTTTACCAAGGCTGCTATCCCTGGTCATTGGTTCTAGACTGATAAAAGTATGGGACCTGCGGAAGAACTACTCAGCATACAAGAGAGAACCATTACCCTGCCACACCTTGCCGTATCCAGGGAGCACGTCTCGGAATGGCTTCACAAACCTGGTGCTGGATCCTGGCAAGCTGAAGCTTTATGCAAGCTGCATGGACAGCGTGATATACTGCTACAATGTTGCTACATATGAGACCATGCCTGGTGAGTTATGTACAGTGCATCCTGTTTTAGACTGTGGTTCTCTGGTTTTTGTCACCAGATAATTTCAAGTGAATACCTGTGCTTTTAACAATTTGCTGCCTCCATCTTTATCATATATACTCTGTTCTGAAGATGAAGAAAGCAAATTTTTTTGAAACTCTGCTAACCCACATACAAGACATAACACCCTGGAATAGCACAATCTAAACCTGGAAACCAAATATGTGAAATGTATCTTGTTGCCTGGGTGTTTATAACATTATGATGAAATCACTGTAAAAAGTTGATGCAGATTTTAAAATCTAGTGGTATCTGGAATAATTTTAACCAAGAACTAAATATAAAAATGTGATAAATTTGAAAAATATATGAATGTTCCATTCTGAGACCACAGTATTTTACATATAAAGCGTGTGCTGTGTAGGCAGTTTCGTCATTTTCAGTACACAAAATCTACTAGTCTATCGACACACAAAACATTTCTGTAAAATCTAAAATTATAAGAGATAATCTGAAGTAATTAATAAATTTGGCTGCTGCCATGCACTCAGGGAGCTTACATTTTACACATAGAATGTGTGTTTAGTTTCAAAACACTGTCACTTGTAAGCCTCATGTGGCTGAAATAGTGTTACAAATCTTATGAAAGTTTCATCTGGTGATTTATAACATTTGGAATTGACACTGGGGTGTGGCATGGCATGGGGCAGAATGGCAAAAAGAATGGTGAGGGATATTGGACAGTGAGTTTCACAGAAGTCATTTGTAATCTAGATCATTTGTGTGAGACTATTGTGAAAGATTAAGGTCGTTGAAATTTTGGTTTCTGTATTTTGACACACTTGTGACAGCTGTTTGTTGTCTTGTGTATCAGTTTGTTTCCATATTGTAGGAAGAACACCTTTCAGCGTTAAAACCAGAAAAGCTTCCAATGGGGAAACAGTGAATTTTCAAGTCTTCTGGGATGTGATGCTGTGTTCTTGGGCAAGTAGTTCTACTACTATACCAGTGATGCAGTGTTACATCCCAGAAGACTTCAATCTTCAGCAGTACTGCTGTGAGAACCACAGATACTGCAGGAAACACTTTTCGTTAATGGGTAATATGTGTGATAAGTCCGGGGTTGTGATGGTGGATTGGGGTATCAACACTGGAGTATAATGTAAGGTATTCTTGTATTTTCTTTGAGGGACTGAGGAAACCATGAAAAGGCAGCCAGGATAAGTGGTCTCTAAGCCGAGAATTGAACCTGGGACTTCATGGCTTGAGGCAGCAATGCTACCTTCCCAATCACTGCATTGATTTGCATGCATACTATGTGTCCAGCCAAACTTATTCTTCCTGATTTATTCACTCCTTGTGTGTGAATTATGGGACTAGCGATGAAAAAATATCTGTTATTGTATTACTTCAGCTGCCTTGGGCATAGATACTTTCATGTAGCAGAAATATACTTTACTGGTTCGTGAAAGTGAACACTGCAGTGTAGTGTTTAACACTCCTCCATGTTTGGGAGGTTTTGGTATCCTGCCAGCAACTGGGTGTCTGACTTTTTATCTGTTTACTGCATTATATATAGGTACAAGATGGAATGGTACTAAAGCATTCCTCATCAACTTAATTCCATGTTGAGGAGTCAAGTCGGTAGGGAAGGGCAGTGCCGGGTGAGACATCTTGAAGGATCGTGGGGCCTTCAAGATGTCTCTTCTAATGACATAGTGTCACATTCCACAAGGCTTGAATCCTTAGCACAGCAACACTGCTGTGAGAACCTAAGGTGTCACATTCATTCCATCTTATTAGCAATTCCTGCCTTATATTGATCATATCATTTGAGAGTGTATGATCTGTGCAGTTGATGAACTACAAGTAGAAAACCTCACAGAAGTTTTTTTTTTCTTTTCTTTTCCAGTTGCAGTATTTGTTGGTCACCAGAACTCCACATTCTATGTTAAATCATGTCTCAGTCCTGATGGCCTGTACCTTGCCAGTGGCTCCAGTGATGAATGTGCCTACATATGGAACACATGTGGTTCAGGGAGACCGGTGACAAGCCTGGTGGGACATGGGGCAGAGGTCACCTGTGTGCAGTGGTGTCCTACGGGGGATACAAAGGTTAGTGTCAGAGTAGAGCTGTCCCCTTGGAAAGCACCTATTTGAAAGACCCTGAAGAAGATGGTAGGATAAAAAAAATTTTGAATTACATCCTAGGGATATACACTTTGAGGATGTGAACTTGAAAGAATTGCTGGAAAACTGTTTCCTGTGGCAAACTGTGAATGTGGCCCTGACCCTTTGGGTGTCAGGTAGCTTTTTTACAAGATAGATGACAGTCATTTCAAGGATGACTGTATTATGGGTTGGCTCGGTTGGCTGGTTCAAAAATTAGTTGGCAGTTACTTGGTTACTTATTTGACTGGTTAGACACCAGTTTTATTGGCTAGTTGCAGTGGAGTTGTATGTTTGAGAACAGTTTGTATCACAGTTTCAGTGTGTTAGTCTTTGAAGCAAATAACACACAGTCCCACTTTATACTCTGCACACCTATAACTTATTCACAAACTCAGTCCATATGCAGAACACATGCTACATGTCAACTGACTGCTTTTCTTCAACTAGTGATCTGTCTTTCTTAGTGAAAGGCTGGCCATGTTTGCTGCACGGATGAATCATCCTTTTATTGGAGAGTGAGGATGCCCCAGTCTTTCTGCTTCTTGTACAAGGTTTCACACCAAGTGGAATGTGAAATCCTGATGATCCATCTTAGTGTCACAAACTGGAAGTATGATCTAGCTAGTCAGAGTCTACAGAACATCTTCTTCTTTGACTTGAAAGGATGTGGTTCATCAAATAGCTACTTGTCATTTGATCATTTTTTTCAGTATATCCCACATGAGTGTTGTAGCTTTCACCAGTGGCTTTGCCACATTCATGTTTGGTGTTTCCTTCCACTGGTGGTTGATGTATTTTAGGATCCAAACAATGCAGTTACGTTTTCCTTGCTTTTGTCTGTTTTGTCACCATGTTTCTGTTTTAATGTCTTATGTCCAAAGTTGTGTGACATGGCCCTACAATTTGGCTGGACAGTGCCAAAACAGTACATTTTTGTAGTTGTTAGATAATCAAACATGGCAGGACAAGAGAATAAACAGTCCGTAAGCGACTTCCACTCTTCTGGTAAGATGCCTGACTGTTGCATATGTTGCTGTCATTTGTTCTGTTGCTGTCTGTATGCCCCTACCAAGATAAACTCTTATGTCAAATGTGTAGCCTGTGATATCATAAATCTTAAATTTTTATACTGAAACCTTAATGCTTCTTAAGTATGTACTGTCTGAAGCTTACCTGACCTTTAAATTTTACAATAACAGTGCGAATTTTACAGTAGTTAGTCTGGTTAGTAAGTCAGATTTTACTATGACTTGCTCATTTGTTGATGATGCAGATTGTGACGTGTTCAGATGACTCAAGGCATCGGATCTGGAAAGTTGGGTTTGAGTTTGAAGATGATAATTATGCTGCACTGCTAAGAGGTTGGGCTGTAACACCAAAGATGACCAATGCAGAAGAAAAATACACAAATCAGATTGTACATGCAATACCACATGCCAACAAAACACATGTTAGTCATCATGAGGGAACTCCTGACTGTGTCTTTTCAGACAGTATACTGCCAAAAGCAAGTTGCTCAAAGTGTAATGGCAAGGGTCAGGCTACAAATGTGTGTACAACTTGTGTGTGTGTACTTAGGAGGAAGTCTCCCAGGACGAAACGCAAACTCAAGGGTTTGCTTGATGACAATGCCAGTTGCAGTTTTAGCTTATGTGGCAAGCCAACCGTGCTTTCACCAGTCCGAGAAGGAAATCAGCTAAGTGGAATGGGGCTGGAAACACGAGCTAGGAGATTGTTCAGTCCATGTAAACACATTGTCAGTTGCCATTCTTCCACAAGTAATCAGCAGCCTGATACAGAAACAGAGTTTCATCCCATTCTATCTTCACCAACACTGAACCTTCCAAATTATGTTCTTGATGGAACTTCACCACATCATCACTGCAGTCCAAATGCACAACTCAAGGAGAATGTTGATTGGCTCACAAAGCTGAGAAAAGAGAAGACAACTAGTGTGGAAAGTCAAACCAATTCCAGTGTACACATAACACCTAAACGAAGACTTACACGTTCCCGATCACACGAAGCCAGTAAAGGGACTAGTCCAAAAGGAAATTCAGAAACTTTGTGGCGATTTTTCCGTGTAGCGGGAAAGGCAACTGGAGAAGCACTGAACTGTTCAGCAACACAAGGAGAGAGTTCCCCTCAAATTTTGACAGTAGAGCCATAGTAATCATGTGGCATTAGGTGTGTAAACTGCGTAATGTGGAGAAAATTTATGTTAAGTGTGTATGTTAGCACAGAGGAGGCTAGAAGCCTAAACAGAATTTAGTGTACGTACGCAGTTGTATATTGCTGCTAAATTTTGTTATCATGTTTGAATGCTTTAATGCCTGAGAAATGTCATTTCATTTGTAGAACAAATTTGACAGTTGTAACATGTCATAGATGCAGTTGGGAGGATTTTATTTATTATGCACCACTGATGCCTTCTTTGACAGCTGTCAAATGCAAAAGGAAATATGTTACTTACACACTAGACTCATGTTTGTGGATAAGTTGTCTACTAATTTCGACTTATCTATTTTGAAGGTTTGAATCAATTTTATACAGTGATTTTGAGTGGTGGAAGTAATATGGTAATGGGTGAGCATTAAGATACCTGTGGATGCGGTTGTTAAAGTCAGATATTTTGCCATGTAATCGCATCTGCAGAGGAAGCCTAGCTGCATCTGGCTCACTAGCAGAGACGGTTAAGTCATGGTATTTGCTGTTTGCTGGGAGCCCACATTGTCTTGTGCACCCCTAACAAGTCACAAACCTGTACTGTTATATATTATTTGTTAAAAGACATTAGTGTTTATTACAGTGGCATAATGTTCTGAGGCCTGGGACAACATCCCATAGTGCAGATTGTAATGGCCACATAACGATTGCTGGTGTATAGGAGAATAACAGACATGTTATTCATATGTGATTAGTTTGTGAAAACTGGTTTAAACATCCTTTAAAGAGATCATTTCGGCATAATGTTGGGGAATTAATGATAATCAAGGGATTGCCACTAGGAGTGCAGAAAATACTCGTTTAAGTGACCCTATTCAGTTTAGAATTTGCTGCTTTCTGTACACATGCAATAGCTGCAGAAGCAAACTAGCTGTTTTGTTTTGGTGATTGCTAACTGGTTCAGTGGTTAATGTAATGCCAATGTCTTTACACTGGGCAGTATGTGCACTGCTGTGTTTGCTTATATTTTCTGATTTCATACTAAATCTTGAGCTTCTTTCTTACAAGGAAACGGCTTTGAAATTCCATCCCATTGGTTTGGAAAAGTGGAGCATTGCGCTTGTTTTCATACCAATGAAAATGTCTTTTGACATGATAATGTGAGTTTGTAAATTGACTGTAAAATGGACTTCAAATTATTTGTGACTGGCCTATTGGTGGATTAGAGGAACACATTTTAGTCCAGTGGGAGGTGAGCAGAGAAAAGGGGAAGTGCATACCTGTGTGTGTGTGAGTGTGCACGCGCGCGCGTACACTCACACCAGTATGTGTGTATATTTCTCTGTATTTTCTTACTGGAGCTACAGTAGTGGTTTCATATTGGTCTTCCCCAAATCATTCCTTCTGTTTGCTGTTAGTCATTCCCATCATTTGGAACCACTCTTGTTTTGGTGTCATCTCACCTGTTTGCCCTTTGTATTTATTAAAGGTCAGTTTTTCAGAAGGAGCTGCATATTCTTCCCTCATAATATGTCTATCCCATATCACCTGAATGCCTTTAATTATATTGAGAATATTTGGGTGATTAAGAGTGGAATCTGACTTCCAAACTACTGACCATTCTCAATTCTTCTTGGTCCTCATGTCACCATATTTGCTGTTAGGGTGTCCCACATTCTCACCAAGACACAAGTGAGATATTACTTTTGTGACACAAATATGAACTTGGGCTCAAAAACCTTTACACAAATATTTACTAAATATGTAAGTGTGTAATGAAGCTCCTTTACAAGTGTGACCTACACAATATACCTGGATTTTTTTTCACTCCAGGTGAAGGCAATTTAAAGTATTTGTGTGTGTGTGTGCTATATACCAATGGACCCCATCTCTCCCCTGCTCATCAAGAACCTAAAGTGCAAGGTTACAAATCAAAGGCAAGGTGCCAGCTACTATCCATGGCCTTGTAATAGACACAGCCTTGGTAGCTTTTCATCTCTGGTTATTACTGATGAAGGTTCTCGCCCCTGTGGTAGTCATGGATCAGAGTTAGAGCTGGAAAAACGGAATTTTACTCATATCCAGTGTTCATTTTCAGTCCAGGTGTACAGTTAGAATGAAACAAAAGCCCTTGCTAATGTACTGAGTGATGAAGGCATGGAGAGAATTTCCAATCTTGAGATATTGAGGTTCTTACAGTGGCACTCGAGAAGATTCCAGTCTTCTGGGGTATGATGCCATGGAAATTGATAATTCGTAATAATGCTTTGGAGGAACTTCTGCTTCACTGTTTACTGTATATGTAGTGAAACCTGGATTTTATGTTTCTGAAGGGACCATTGAAAATGAATGTAAAATCAAGGAAATGAAAATTTGTGTAGCTATTGAAATTAAAGAGACTAAATTGATAGTGTATCACATTAAAAACGTAACCTGCTTCACTTTCTCCCAGTGTTCATTATCCATTGAAGTTGCCACTGCTTCACTGCTGAACCCCATACCCTACTGTGTACAGTGCAGGAACCTGGCTGAGCTAGCAGCACTGGTCCAGGTCTCACGGCCACGTTGTAAGAATGGACCAGCGTTTGTAGATGAGTTGGGTTACTCCACAGGTCACAGCTCATGAAATGTATGATATGAAGACAACAAGGGAAGTCGGGAATTACAAGTATAACTGGAAATCATTCATTCTCCCCCCTTCATTTTCAATTGAAATAACTTTAAATAACAGCAACATGCCAATTTATAGTCACTTTAAATATATAATGGAGGAATTGGGTCGGAAGCCCAAATGTAAACTGAAGGAACATGAAATCCAAGTTTCACTGTACATGGTGTCATCCCAAAGACTGGAATCTTCAGAACTACAGCCACTCTTAGTCTTAGCGCTAGATTCAGATAAGTGATAAGTTTCAGGCAGGAGAAGAGCCCACAGTACTGGCTGGAGAAGAGACTGTTGAGGGCCCAGAGCCTGTCTGGAGACAGCAGCGGAGACTCCATATTCCTGTTCATAATCAAACCCCAGGTGTCCACCTCGTTAGGCATTTAAAGGAGCCATTTCAGTCATGATGTAAAAGAATAAACCAAAAGTAAATGTCATATTTTTTCATTTCCAAACAGTGTCACAAAACGGTCTGTTGTGTGGCATTAAAATGTTGTATTTCACTCACACATCTGTGTCAGCTATATATACGCTTTAAATAAAGTGGACATGAGCCAGATAGCAGGAAGCCAAATAACACTTTCCATTGTGCAAGTGTTACGGGTGTTAATAAATTTGTGGTCCTGAAAATATGTGTTGCACAAGTATTGTGTAGTACATAACATGTATGTTGATAGATTCCTGTAACGTTTATCAAGAGAACTTTAATTTCTTCTATGATATAAAAATGCACTTGGTCCCTACCAGCTTGCACCTTCCTTATAATGAGATGAATGGAATTTCCTGTATGACAGGTGCACATATGAAAGTACTGTACAAAAGCATTACTGAAATCTGACAAAAGACTTACAACATAAGACTTGAAGATCGGGTAGGTCTCCCTTAAAGTGTACCAAACTCAAGCTGCAAAAGGCGAACAAAACAAACACTTCTAAGTCCCTTATCCCTAAAATGCACCCAGCAGGGAGATCCCCAGTCTCATAAACACAAGGCTCTAAAGGTAAGTGGCCCCAGTTTGGAGTTTTTCTCCCATACAGAGTGGGCAGTACCCACTGATCTGAAAGACAAGAAGAACCTCCCCACTCCATTTCTTATCCTGTACTTACAGGTTATCGTCATCCTTTCTTTGTTTAAATATTCCTGTGCCCTTCCAGTACCTATTTCATATTACTTACAGCCTTCCAATAATTTTTTACTGACGATGCATTTCATCTTCCTTTCTGCTATATCTTCTCCCCCTACCACTATATCTGTAGCTTCCACTACCTTAATTTCTTCTGTTCTCTCTTATTCCTTGTGTGTTTTCCACATTCACCCTCCATGTAATCCTAACCTATTGATTCACACTTTATCTGTGCCCTTTATTCCATTCCTAGTTTACTGTTTCTCACCTTCATCCTTTTATCCCTTTAATCACCATTTCCCCCTCTCTTAGGTCATACAGGGAAAGAGCAATACGTGATATGAAGGTTTGCAATGTACAATAAAAAGTAAAGAAACTGCAAACAAGTGTTGTTCTTTCGTCTTACTCATCCACAAATCCCGCCTTTGTACGTGATATTCTTCTTCTGGCATTACAGTCCTTGGTGGACCTTAGCCCCTTTTGTACATGATGTTAATATTTTGTTTCATTCTGTTCATCTGAATAGTTTTTGCTATGCTGTCCTCCCACTTTTTAATGTTTTCGCCTTTTCCACATTCCAGGTTTTTATTTATTTTCCTCTTCGATTTCTCCATGAAACCCTTTATCGTAGATTTATAACATTTTTCGGATTCAACTGTCTTTTCATCGTTTACGCTCAAACATCTTTTGTTCTGCTTGTTCGTCATTTATAATCTTGGGCCTCCTCATCTGAATACGTCCACCATTTTCTCACAAAATACAATGGCGTCGCTGGGTTTCTGGGCGCCTGGTGCATGTAATTTTAGTGGTCACACTTTTAGGATTTTGAGTTTGAAAACTCACAGGTGTGTGCCGATTTTAGTGTGGCGTAAACATTTAAAATTTTGGGGGCCCAAATGTCAGACATAGTTTGGAAATAGTGGTTTTGCTGTCTTTAAGGCTGCACCCAATCGCCTGGCTGTTCTAATTAAGCCCCTCCCACCTACCACTTGACCTTATGGTATGTGCCGTGATACAAAAACTTCTTCGTATACCTCCTCGGCCACCCTAGCAGCCTGATACCAAGATCGATTTCATGTGCAGCATATTGCTCGACAAAAAGCATATGTAAAATAACTTTGCCATCTATGGACGGCTTTTCGTACTACTACTATGAATCGTACACGTGCTGCCATCTAGTAAAAAAAAGTCGTCACTAGATGGCATCGTTCTTGTACAGAGTGTTTGAAGTTCAGCCATGTTGGGCACATAAAATCGAACTTGATATTAGGCTGTTATAATAGGACAGGAGGTAAGCGTTGACGTTCTTGAATCCGAGTGCATGCCATGCTTGGAAGGGATAGGAGGGAGGGATTTAAGTAGTGCAGCCAGCCGATTGGGTGCAGTCCTAAAGACAGCAAAATGAGTATTTTAAGTGAAAGTATTTGACTTTCTGGCCTCGAAATGCTTTGAATTTGTAACACAAACTAAACGTGACGCATGTTTGTGATTTTAAAACTCTGAAATTCCAGAGATTTAGCGACGCCATTGTATTTTTATTACAAAATGAAAGACGCAATTTGAGTGCCTATTTTAGTGTGATATAAAAATTTAAAGCCTTTCGTGGCGAGAAAATGAAATTTTCCATTTAAAAATATTGGTTTTGCTGTCTGTAGAGATGCGCCCAATCGGCTAGCTGCTCTAGTTAAGCCCCACCCACCTACCCATTTCGCCCGTGTCTTTCTTCGCTATCCTACTAGCCTGATATCAAGCTGGATTTTATGTGCAAGGTATGACTGAGCAAGACGCATTATATGGAATATGCCTGCCATCTATGGACGGCTTTTAGTACTAGAACTGCTAATCGTGTACGTTCTAACATTTAGTTCGGAAAGCCATCACTAGATGGCAAGGTTATTCTACATGGTATTCCAAGTTCAGCCATATTCCGCACATAAAATCAAGCCTGGTACTAGGCTGTTGGAAGAGCAAAGGAGGTGTACGGAGATGTTCATGGCCATGGGTACTTGCTATAGGGTGAAGAGGTAGATGGGAGGGACTTAAGTAGTACAGCAAACCGATTGGGTGCAGTCCTAAAGACGCCAAAATGAGTATGTTGAGCGAAGATACTTGATTTTCTGGCTTCAAAATGCTTCAGATTTGTAAGACAAACTAAAACAGGCGCGTATGAGTGATTTTCAATCTCAGAATTCCTGGAAAGTGTGATCCGAAGCGCAGAAACCTAGCGACGCCATTGTATTTGTCTTACAAAATGGTGAACGTAATTTGAGGGTCACATTTTCTTAGGAATTTTGAGTTTTAAAAATCACAAATATGTACTTATTTTAGTGTTACATAAAAAATTAAAACTTTTAGTGCCCAGAAAATCAAACTTTTCGTTTAGAAATACTGGTTTTGCTGCCTTTAGGACTCCACCCAATCGCCTGGCTTCTCTAAATAATCCCCACCCACCTACCCTCTCCGCCCTTGGCTTTAGCACCGGTTCATGAACTGCTCGGTATACCTCCTCGGCTATTCTAACAACCTAATACCAGGCTCGATTTTTATGTGCAGAATATGGCTGAACTTGGCTCACTATACGGAACAACCCTTCCATCTATTGCCGGCTTTTCATACTATAGCTACGTATGCAGGAGCTCCTGTCACGTAGTACTATGTGTATGTTACCGGCACAGTGTAAAATACGGCAATGTCTGTAGTACCTAGGAAATGTATACATTGCCCAAAATGCATAGGTAAATTACGGAATTAAGCATAATTGACACATTGCCTGGCATTCAATGGGTAGGTAATGTGTGAATACGAACTTCTCTTCTCTATATTAGGTTAGGTTTGGTAAGGTTAGGTTCATCATTACAGGCGTCTTCCATATGAACAAATGTTTCATTACATACTTCGTCCAAACTCGTATGGACATTTGATATAATGCCTGGGTAAAATATAGATTACCCTAGGGAAAATGTGAACTTATATTTTAAAAGCTTCTCACTTCAAAGACTGCCTAAGACGTGTACGCATTGTATACACTTCCTAGGCATTTCATATACTTCCTTCAATACACACTATGCCGGTAATATATATATATTGCATAAACTATCGGCAGAAAGCTGACATGGTGACGGTAAGAAGACAGTGCCTTGCTTGTGGCTCTTACGTCAGCCAGTGGGGGTGCAGGAAACTGATTTTTGTGCAGTGCACATTGTAGTTTTATTTCTTGAGAAATGTCAGTAAGTGTTGCACAGCATGATGGAAAGCTGACACCCCTTTTGTGTTGCTTTTATTCAATAAAGTATAAACAGTGACTCCCCCCACCTCTCCAAAACCTATCCTGCAGGCTACCTTGTTATTTATTACGCTTACAGATGGTGGACGGCAGCTGCCTTGAGGTCTCAGAAGAAGATGCTAGAATAGCATTCAAGTGGACCTGAGGGAAATTGGCTACAAGGTTTGGAAGTGGAAAAGCCTGGGGATCATGTGTATTGGCAGATGTTGGTATTAGCACAGTTCAACCTTCATTTTCTACTGACAGGGGGCTAGAATATTGCGTGTGTCTGCTGGTTGGTGTTGGTATGAGCACAGTTGAACCTTTGAGTTCCACTGACAGAGTGTTAGCATATTGTTGCTGTCTTGTCATAAGTGTGTGGGTTGTGTAGTGACCTCTGGGTTCATAAATAGCAAGGGTGCACCGAAACCCCCGAAAACTGAAATTTAAAAAACACAGATTTTGTATATATTATGATATCAAAAGTTTTATGCGATTTCCCCTTCAGCCAAATTCAGCCACTGAAATCTGCTGATGACTTGTACATCAGATTTTTTAAAAATGAATTAATAAAATTAAAGAAAAACAAGGAGATAGGACATTGTGATGGAGTCATGGAATATGTAGTTATATTCACATGTATATAAATGCAGTTGAAAACAGTGTTATGTTATATTTACAACATGATTTTTATAACATAATTTTTAAAATCACACATAAATTATACTTAGCCTGAGGGTCAGCCCCCGTCAATGAAAACTTCTGAGTGTGTGCCTGATAAATAGCATGTTCTGTGAACATTGAGTGCTCAGGTAGCCGAGTACAGGAATGAGATTCTGTGCACACTTAGGTCCCATATGCGTAGTGTGTGGAGGAGATTCTGCCAAGATGTAAACGCAGTCGCAATAATATGCAGTCATGGCTGGTCTAAAAGTTTGTGTTGCTCCAGTATATTGGTTAGGTGTTGTGTAATGGCTCTTAACTGTGGTGCAAGTCAAATGGTGCTTCTCAACAATGTACAGGCCTGAGGCTTCGTGCTTGGCATGATTATTTAATGAGGTATAAATTGTTTAGAGTCAGAACTGTAGAAGGACAGGGAATGTGTTACTGTAAGATGAAAATAATTTTGAGCTGAAAGGGATTGCAGACAGTCATAAATTTGGTTCAAGTATGATGCGGTGATGATATGAATTCCATTTAACTGAGGAAAATGGCAACTAAATTTGCATCTCCAGGCAGTAAGTTGGTGGGAAATGTAGTGCACTACATGTAGTGCATGATATTGTGAGGTATTTTGCAGCCTTGCCCTGAATGATTTTTGTATGGAGGGGAGGGTTACATGAAATTAGTAATGATTATGCAAGTCTGCAAATTTGGTAATACACAGATGCACCATAGGGCAAAGCATATGCAAAAGTCTTTTGTAAATAAAGAGACCACAGTTGTCTATGTGCAGTATCTACCTGATTTGAACACAGTGATTGCCACTGTAAAGGGGCATCTGCTTACCTAACTTGGCTATGGGGCATGTGGACAAATTTGACAGCGATTAGGTTACACCTGTGTTACATGTTGTGATTGTGCGGAGGTGAAGCTGCACACATACTGATAATATGTATGCCAGCAGTTCATTTGTCAGCTGCTGTTGTCAGTCATAGCCTTTTTGGTTGCCTGTTCCATCACTAAATACAAAAAGTGCACAATAAGGGAGACGTGAATACAATGAGTGTCAAAAATAGCTTGCCATGATTGCAGTCTGTGAGCTACAAACTTGTTTCAGTTTGCATTCTCTTGCTGTCCCCTAAAGATGAAAATCTGTTGTGGGGAAGATGCCGAACTTTCCAACATGCACATTAAAAATGACATGTGCATAGAACCTGTTTCAGCTGGTAAAACTGATCACACATTGAAAACTGCAGGCACTCAAAATCCATGGGTGGTAAATTACAGAGGCTAAGTGTTGCCATCATGACTAGTTTAGCTTAGCTTACCAGACAGTTGCTTATGTCACATTCTTAAGAAAGTGATAAAAGAACTGTTGAAATTACATTGTGTGTAACTGTTTGATAGAGTGCTGTGCTTTACAGCCAACAGACAGCTTCTTGTGTAAGAAACAAGTAGTCAGTAAGGAAATGCATTTTCATAAACTCACTTCATTTAATTTATTTAAGTAAGCAAATCTGTTACAGGTTGACAATTCAAGTACTTTGGGATCTGATGCTGTGTCACTGGCGGCGGTTCCCACTCTATGAAAGGGTTGTACTGCCTCCATCTTCAGGGTCAAGCCGTCAAAAAAAAAAGTTCTTCTTTGACTCCCTGTAACAGATTATCCTGACAGGGGTCTGTAAATGGGTATAATAGACTGTCTTGGCACCCCTTTGTAAATGAGTGTAATGGACTGCTTTATTAACTCTTATCACAGAATGTCTTGACATGCCTCCATAAGTGCCATTAATGAACTGTCCTGACACTCTTGTATAAATGAGTGTAGTAGACTCTTCTGACACCCCTCTAAATGCCTGTAGTAGACACTCCTGACACCCCTCTGTAAGTCTACAAGATCTCTTCATGAAATTGAAAAGTCGTCCCACACAAGGTTTATTTACCCTTTGCACGTACAAGCCAACTAACTTCATTTGAGTTGTTGGTAGTGGAGTTCAGTTCTGATAGTCTTGGGCAGAGCCGGACAGGTGCCCTCACTTATTAGCATTAACTGGGTTTAACTGGCAGCTGCTGTAGGGTGACTGCGCAGCACACAGATGTGTTTGGTCTGCCCTCTGATTGAGTACAGGAGAAACAAACGCCACAGGAAGTAGTTTGGGCCTCTGTCTTATTCACTTTGCATTGACTTGTTGCACCTTTCATGCTGTGAAAAGAATTTTTTGTGGCTAGTGTTAGACAAGAGTCCTGAGCTAAAGTTGTGCAAACTGCAGTTGTGTTTCACACACACCGCTTCAATTATGTGTTAGGATTAGAAAGTATGATGTGGAACCCCAAGAAACAAATTATATCACAAAGACTGTAACAAATGCCTAAGTAATCTATATCATATATGGATTGAATCAGAAATTGCTGGATAAAAACAAAAATAAAAATAAATTATTTCTCTTGTTACAGGGTGTTCAGACGCTGTTAAAACAAGAGTGGAAAGGTGTGCACCAGTCACCATAGATGTCATGGAACAGAGTGTAATTTCTTTTAAATACCTGGTGTATTGGAAAAATGATATAAAAGTTGTAGAATTTAATGAGCTATATATTCCATGTTATGTCCCATTTTTTGTATTATGTGCCATTTTGTGGGAGATGAATAAAGTTTGGTTTAACATGAAGTGAATTATGTTTACATTGTTTTTATTGTCATTGGGCTGACAAATATGAACCAAGACTGAATTCACTGATAACCTAGTTTATATCCATCCAAAAATGCCTATAATAAAATGTCCTGACACCCCTAAATGATAATGGAACCCCCTGACACCCCTGTGTAAATGCGTTGTAATAGACTGTCCTACTGCATCACTTTGAAGGACTTTGAAGGTCGTTCAAGGTGACTTTTATTTACATGCGCCTCTACTTGACCCACTTTCAGGTCGTTCAAGGTCATTTATGCGGAAGTTTCGTTGTATTTCTCACTGTGTCCATAGATCATGCATGAAGCACTAAATGCATGTGTTTTAACTTGCCCCGCCCCTTCACGCTGATTGGCTACTGCATCCCTTTCAAGGCCTTTGAAGCCCAAATGTAGGTCACTGGAGGTCGTTCAAGGTTGTTTAGGCGGAAGTTCCATTCTATTCCTGGCTGTGTCCATATGATGTAATATGACGTAATGTTGATGCTGATTGGCTAAGCATTACGTAATGCACGATGTTGATTGGCTATGCATTACGTAATGCACGCCGTAGTACGACGTAATCTTGATTCTCATTGATTACTTCAACGCCATTTGATCAAAGACGTTGGCATTTTTCGTAGGTCGTTTGTGTAACATGCCTCCTTTCGCCGCCTGAATTTTATTAAATTTCTTTTATATTACTAAGTTGCTTGTTTCGATATACATCTTGTTGTACCCAGAAACTGTGCATCAAGGACTAAAGCTTTTAATACACTGTCGTCACATCAAGGGCGCACCCAAGGTGGGGGTGCCAGGCTGCAGACCCCCAAACCCCCCAAAACCAAAATTTAAAAACCACAGCTTTTGTAGATATTATCAGGTATTAAGATGAACAGACGGACATGAAATAATATGATGTATAAAGTGGGATTTATGACAGAGTAAGACAAAAGGAAAAAAAACCTCTTTGTGGTTTATTTATTTTTTTAACATACATTGCAAATGTTCATATCATGTATTGTATGCCAGTAGTACTCCTTCCCTGTATGCCCTAACAGAGGGGAAGCTGATAATTAAAGGGATAAAAGGATGAAAGTTAATAATAATAAAGTGGGAATGGAATGAAAGGCACAAAACAAAGTAATGGGACTGGATTAGGTGGAGGGCAAATGTGGAAACACGCAAGAAACAAGACAGAACAGAAGAAATTAAGGTAGTGGAAGCTAGAGATATAGTGGTAGGGGGAGAAGATATAGCAGAAAGGAAGATGAAATGCACCAATAGTCAGTAAAAAAATTATTGGAAGGCTGTAATATGAAATAGGTACTGGAAGGGCACAGGAATATTTAAACAAAGAAAGGATGACGATAACCTGTAAGTACAGGATAAGAAATGGAGAGGGGAGGTTCTTCTTGTCTTTCAGATCAGTGGGCACTGCCCACTCTGTATGGGAGAAAAACTCCAAACTGGGGCCACTTACCTTCAGAGCCTTGTGTTTATGAGACTGGGGATCTCCCTGCTGGGTGCATTTTAGGGATAAGAGACTTAGAAGCGTTTGTTTCGTTTGCCTTTCGCAGCTTGAGTTTGGTACACTTTAAGGGAGACCTACCCGATCTTCGAGTCTTATGTTGTAAGTCTTTTGTCAGATTTCAGTAATGCTTTTGTACAGTACTTTCATATGCGCACCTGCCATACAGGAAATTCCATTCATCTCAATATGAGGAAAGTGCAAGCTGGTAGGGACCAAGTGCATTTTCATGTCATAGAACAGATTACAGTTCTCTTGATAAACATTACAGGGCTCCATCAACATACATGTTATGTACTACACAATACTTGTGCAATACATATTTTTAGGACCACAAATTTATTAACACCCATAACACCTGCACAATGGAAAGTGTTATTTGGCTCCTGCTATCTGGCTCATGTCCACTGTATTTAAAGTGTATATATAGCCGACACAGATGTATGAGTGAAATACAACATTCTAATGCCACACAACAGACCGTTTTGTGACACTGTTTGGAAATGCAAAATATGACAGATTTACTTTTGGTTTATTCTTTTACATCATGACTGAAATGGCTCCTTTAAATGCCTAACGAGGTGGACACCTGGGGTTTGATTATGAGCAGGGGTATGGAGTCTCTGCTGCTGTCTCCAGACAAGCTCTGGACCCTCAACAGTCTCTTCTCCAGCCAGTACTGCGGGCTCTTCTCCTGCTGAAACTTATCACTTATCTGAATCAAGTACTAAGGCTAATTGCGGCTGTAGTTCTGAAGATTCCAGTATTTGGGATGACACCATGTACAGTGAAACTTGGATTTCATGTTCCTTCAGTTTACATTTGGGCTTCCAACCCAATTCCTCCATTATATATTTAAACTGATTCTAAACGGGCATGTTGCTGTTATTTAAAGTTATTTCAATTGAAAATGAAGGGGGGAGAATGAATGATTTCCAGTTATACTCGTAATTTCTGACTTCCCTTGTTGTCTTCATGTCATACATTTCATGTGCTGTGACCTGTGGAGTAACCCAGCTCATCTACAAATGCTGGTCCATTCTTACAACGTGGCGGTGATGCCTGGACGAGTGCTGCTAGCTCAGCCAGGTTGCTGCACTGTACACAGTAGGGTATAGGGTTCAGCAGCGAAGCAGCAACAACTTTAATGGATAATGGACATTGGGAGGAAGTGAAGCAGGTTATCTTTTTAATGTGACATACTACCAATGTAGTCTATTTAATTTCAATAGCTACAAAAATTTTCATTTCCTTGATTTTACATTCATTTCAATGGTCCCTTCAGAAACATAAAATTCAGGTCTCACTAAACATACAGTAAACAGGGAGACAGCACACTTCTCCAAGCATTATTACAAATTATCAATTCATGCGGCATCGTATCCCAGAAGAATGGAATCTTCTGCAGTGCCACTGTGAGAACATCCAAATCTCAAGAGTAGAAACTCAGTCCATGCCTTCACTGCTAAGTAAGATCTTTTATTTCATTCTAACATTACACCCAGCCCTTGTTTTAGACCTAGTTGTGTTCTTGAAAAATTAGGCATAAATCAAAAATGATATTCCCATCAGAAATATGAGGTGTGTGTACAAGAGCGTTAAACTAAAAATAAAAAGAGGTCCAATTAAGAATGGGTGTAAACTGACAACGGATGCTAAGGAAAAAGGAGTAGAACAAATGGGCACAAAACAAGGACTGGGTGTACAGCGTGTATTTAATATGCCCATGCGCCAGACTGCTGCCATCTGGAGTAATTTTTATGGAGATCTGTAGAGGAAGGCAGCCACTTGATGATGAAGGCATGATGACATGGGTCGAATCTGATGTCTGATGGGTCTTCATGTAATTTACAAAAGAAGAATATGATTGCTTAAATTCTGAAAGGTTGCTTCTTGAAGTCTGCACATTAACCCTTTAAAGACGAAGCATATCTGTTTAATATAAGGACTCAGTGCGTACCGCGCTGTAAACACTCTCCATCTCGGTTATAAAAACCAGTCTCTTAATGTTTTATAATGCAAAAGTTCCTGTTTGTTCTGAGATCAGTACAAAATGCATAAACACAATGTGGGCACGATGTAGAATTTTTTAATGTTAAACCTGGTCGTATGTAAAGTTACTGCTAGGCTTTAAAAGGTTAAATAAAATTCTTCCTGGGTCACATATGTTAGTGTAAATTGTCTTACACTTCAAGAAGAATATAAAATTGAAGAAATAAACTTGAGGAAGATTATTAAAACATAACAAAAACATGATTTTAAACTTTTGGCCAGTGATAAGGTTGTCAGTACACTATGCTGACAAGTACCATTTCCAGAATGAGAAGCATCATCAGGGAGGAATGGTAGCAGCAGCTTGTTTAGAATGGCTGGAAAAAATAGTTACAATGTTATGAGCATGCAGGACATCACATGTGCTCATGCAACTGAACTTTGGAAATCACTTAGAGAACCTTACTTGCCTGTGCAGTGGGATCTTCTCACCCTATTTTACAGGTCTGTAATGTAAGCACGGTTACATGTGTCATTAGGGTAAAGCAGTAGGGCCTGATCTTAGGGTCAATGTGCACAATGCCAATTATGCATTTAGTTTGTCCAATAAATCAACTACAATTCTTCATAACAATGTATGGAATGGACAACGTTAAAATAGTTTGTGCTCAACAAGCAAAGATGATTAACAACTTTATAAATGCGGAAGAGAAATGACTTAAAACCAACGCCATGATGTGGTTCAATAAGATTTGCAGGATACACCAATTACCACCTGAGTACATACATACAATTGTGCATTTACTTGGTCTCATAAATCGACTACAATTCTTCATAACAATGCACTGCATGAACAGCCTCAAAATAAAATTACTGACATGTGTCCTATGTTCTATACACCATGAGCAGTTAGTTTTTATTTCCAATGTAAATTTCTGAAATTTAAAGTTATTCAGGTGATGGGAATGCCCCACATGCCTATTTAAAGCATATGCTATGTGTGAGAAATGATATGTTGTTAGTATTCTCCCAGTGGGCAGTCTTTCTGAACTTTTGAATGTCATTGCTGTATTTTGACTGGATGAAATTCCTGAATTCATTCCACACCTAATACGTGCATGTGGACTTGCTAATTATTCTCTGGGTTCAAGGCTTATAGTGAAATTCAAAATATTCCATTTCCCTCAGAACAGCTACCAAATGTGCTGGCAAGAAAGCTGTTTTTGCCCCTAGATGTGTTTGTAGTGACCTTAGAAAGAGAAAGGAAGCACAATGTGAGGTCTGAATTTGGGAACATGGTCCTGATCAGTGTGCCATATTAAGGGCCCTGTCACAGGCAAAAGGGAGCAGGTACACACAGTACTTTACTGTTTCTCCAACACATTCTGTGCAACAGTTTCACAGCAGCAACCAGCTCCTCTGGGATACCATATTATGTTGTGTGTGGTACATAAACACTGATGGTTCCCTATAACATTAGTTCTTGTCCACCACACTGCAGACAGAGCCACATCTTCACGTTTCTTTCCACACTTCACACCAGAAAGCAATTTACTGCTCCCGTTTCCAAGACCTTGTTTCCAGTGCTGGCTAGGCCCTACACATGGGGTCATTAAGTTGCTACTGAAAATGCCCTATTCTGTTTCTTATTAGCTTGTTCACAGGTTGCAGACTCTCAGGGAAAGTGGCACGTTTCAAGACAGTGCACATTATGATCTTTACAGCTCTACAGAAATACACACCACAAAATTTAAGTCATCTTTTGTTCATGCTGTCCTTGCTTATGTATGTTTCCTACATAACAACAGTGCTGCAAGTTGCTAATCACATTCTTCTTCAGTTGGACAGTGACGTACCGGTGCCTGTTTCTGTAACAATGTACATTTTACAGACACACTTCCAAGCATTTAAATTGGCTGAATAATTATGAAAAAGTATAAGGGCATGTACTGGTGCTGAAGGAAGAGGGTATATGCTGGCCTGAGAAGTGGTCTTCCTGTAGAAATTGAAGTTCTTTATGTGCACTGTCTTGAAATGTGCTGATTTTCCCTGCAGTGTAGACAAATCCTCTCCAGCATGGACATGTCATTACCTCTCATTCTGCTCTCTGCAAAACAAAAATCCGCTCTCAACTCTCATTTTAATCTTTACAAAATGTCTAGATAAAAGTACAGTAATGATATACTCAACAGCTCCTACAAACCAAACTGGGGAGCGCATCTAGTAGGGTGAATATAGTGGCTAGGCTATCAGCTGGACTATCTGGGGTTCAATTCCTAGCAGGGACCAGAGATTTATCTCTCCTCCAAAATGTCCAAACCAGCTCTGGGGCCCACCGCTCCTCCTAGACAGTTGATACAGGTTTTTTTTGAGGTGCTAAAAGGGCCTTGATGTCAAATTCACCATTCACCTCCATCTAGTGCTGAGGTTGGGAATAAGTGGAGCTAACCTCTACTCCTGCTGCATGGTGTGGACAGGCACAACTTTACAGAACACATTGACAGGGAGTCATTTGGATTGGAATCTGTTTTTAGCCAGTGTGCTAATCACCAGATCACCAGGAGCAACTACCGATGATTCATGATGTATTTGTACTTCTTTACCTTCCATCCTGCAGTACAGGGAGTCATATGGAGCTGTGTCTAGCTTGCTGATGACCCGTTTGGTTGAACTGAACTACCACATGACGCCACGTAATTTCCCAAGAGAGAGCAGATCTCATCAACATCATGACAGCAGCATGAAGTCTAGGTACACTGTTTCAGTTTTCTAGTAACACCATTTGCTTCTTTGTGAATGATTTATCCTTTCACGCTGCGTCATGTGGTGCCCCCTGAATCTCTATGAATGCCACATAACAGTGTGATAAAGGAGAAATAATGCACAAATCAAAAACAGGTTGGCTATGTAACCAAAAGTCACTAGCCAACACAAACAAGATATGAGCTCCACATGACTGCCTGCACTCTAAGATAAAGAGAACAAAAGTATGGGTGCAAAATGAATCAGTTCAGTTGCCCCTAGTGGTCTAGTGCCTGAATAGTGCTTGATGTTACTGATATGTGAAAATGATGGCCATCCAGACAGTATCTTTACTACTCTAGTAGACCCCTCTGGAGACTCTCCTGCAAGTGTGGCTGTGCTTTTCCTGTTGCCAAGCATGGAGCCGATCCACTGACAGATTGTGTCTTCAAGCCCATGCCATGAGACACACTGTTACTCTCAAACTCACTGCACCCACACATTACTCTGGCCCTCTAATACAGCCCAGGTATTATTTGCAGCCCCCCACTTTGGTATGAGCTATTATCCGTGTCTAGTGGTGAATGCACCTATACTTTAGATAGTTTTGAGAAATGGAATGGAATGTGGGAGGTAGATACATAATATTTCTTCTTCTAGAGGCTCTACAACTCTACGTGAGTTTTGGCCTGTTCAATTATCCCGTTCCATTTATTTCTATCTTGTGTGAGTTTCTTCCAGTTTTGGACCTTCATCGCTTTTAAGTCATTCCTGACGTCTGCCTCCCACCTTAGTTTTGGTCTTCCGATGTGTCTTGGAGCTACAGGTTTCCAATTTATTTTTTTCACCCTCCTATCATCAGGCATTCTTTCAATATGGCCTAGCCAACAGATTCTTTGGGCTTTGACATATCTCACTATATTAGCATGGTTAATAAGAATATCCAATTCATCATTTTTTCTAATTCTCCATCTGTCTTCGCTCACTTTAACTGGTCCAAATATTTTCCTTTCGAACACCATCAGCATTTGTTCAATTTTGTCTTCAAGTGTCCTAGTTTCATATGCATATGTAACTACAGGTCTGATTATTGTTCTACACAGCTTTAATTTGACCTTTCTTGAAATCTGTTTACTAGTGAACATCATTTTATTTGAGAAGTATGCGCGATTTCCTGCCGCTATTCTTTCTTGGATTTCTTGTTTGATTGAATTATCTTTGTTTACTATTGAAGATACGCAGTATTTAGAAGAGGAAAATTAGAGGCAATAGGTGGAACTGTATAATATGTGAAGTAATGTATCATTTTGTAAATGAATTTTAAAACCATGTTTTAATTACTAGACTTTCGGCATGAAACACAGAAACAACATGCTTGAATGCATTCATTTCAGAACACGCTGTCTCATATACTCCCATACAAAGAGTGCACCAGTCACATGCACATTGAGGGAGCGTATGACTCCCTGCTGAGGAATCTCCACACAAACATCCAGAAATGGCATGAGATCCGGTGGGATACCTTCCTTCTCATTGCTGGAAAGAATAACAGAAACTAGATTAGAATGAAAACTGGTCCACTGTTTGAAAAGTCCAGGGTACTGACGTTATCTTACAGTCTGAGAGAATTGAATGACGTCCGCGGCAAACCTTGACTATTTCCCACATCTGGGGCACAAATTATATTTTATAGCCTCCTAATAATGAGAACTACACTGAAGAAAGAAATCATACTACTTTAGTTGCTGATCTGCACATGCCAAGCAGCAGATTGTTACAATGCTTGTGGTATGCAATCAAGTGTAGCTGTGACAACTGACAACAAATATTTGAGAACACAGATACACAAAAAAATGTTTAACACTTTCCCTCCGGCTGCCATTTAAACTTTTAAATCCCCCGTGCCGGGTGATTTTAAGGGCATTGAAAAAAATTTACAAGTATGGCATTTTTTGTTGTAATAATATGAAATTTTTTCACACCATCGCAGAAGATTTGCTGTATCTCGTGCACAAAAAATGGAGTTCTTACGTGGATTTGGAGTCCGACACCACAGGTGGAAATTCTGAGGCTGGAATCGTGAATTTTATAAGCCACCCGAAGGCCACTTCAATTTACAAATCTCACAGAGATTAGGTTTTTGCGGCTTGACCCATGAAAATGAACGTTACTCTCACTCCCAGTAATTCAGGCTTGTGTGGTAAACTTCAAAACACTGCCCTATACAAAGTCCTACATCACATTTTCAACAGCACATTGTCGTGCATTTTTTTACAGTCTTCCCGGTTCGGCGCTTGCTTCTCTCTGCACGCATGCGACACGAGCGCTGCGACTTTCCTTTCAGCTTAGCGTGTGTCGCAGGAATCCTATACAAAAAATGGTCTCTCCCTATGAGTCTGCCTGCTGGACTGCTGGTCTGACCTTGTACTTGAGGTTCTGTGCCAGCACTAATGAGCAATCCTTCAGCAACTTTTTTGTAGAAAAACAGGTCTGTGCTGAAGAATATTTCAAATATGTCCAAGGGAGAGCTGTCTTGAGTTATTTGGTAATTTTTATTTATCCCTGGTACTCCGGAAAATGCAGGTTTCT
This sequence comes from Coptotermes formosanus, assembly GCA_013340265.1. NCBI lineage: Eukaryota > Metazoa > Arthropoda > Insecta > Blattodea > Rhinotermitidae > Coptotermes > Coptotermes formosanus. The sequence continues at coordinate 954,447 of BLKM01012573.1, read as the reverse complement.
GAATCTTGCGAATTTTTTCTATCCATCCCAACTCCAAATCTGTATTTGCACGTTTAGGAATGGCCCTGCGTGTTCTCTTCCTGCCTCTGTCTGGCTCAGGCTGCAAAATTTCCTCCTCTGCCTCTTCGCTGCTACTGCTGCTAAAGGGTGAATTTGCTTCGTACGTTTCACTGTTAGAAAGTTCACTAAAACTACGATCGTCTGAGTCCGAATCATTCACAATTTCATTTATTTTATCAGTTCTGATAAACTATTTTTGTGAAGAATTTTCTGAAATAGAACTCGGTCCAGGATTTTCCATTTTGCTTGAGGCGCGCTAAACTACAACCACAGCTAACTGATACTTTTCCGAACAACATGCTGGGAGAGGGGTACATGATTCATTGCGTCTGGTCTGGCATTTCAGCCGTGATAAAACAAAGGCGTGCTTTCAGTCAAATATCCAAACGGTTTGTTGCGCAACCGTTCTGTCGCAAGAGTCCAGCATGCACACTACGGTGTTGCAGGAAGCGGCACACAGCCACTGAAACTACAGTCATGGAGGAGTCGAATGGTATACACGTGAAGCCAGTATCTCCAATAGCTTTTTTTAACAAATTTATGGAACTTGGGAAGTACTAGTACTCCAGCCGGACAGGTGGCGTGTGAGGCCGCAGAGTACTAGTATGCCGTGCGGACGGAACAAGTGTTAACAAATGAAATTCAAGTACTTGCTGCTACTTCAGGAAAAGACTACTTGACTGTAACCTTCATAAGATCAACAGGCATCACCATGAAAGATGCAAATTGTGTCATACCATCTCCTTGAAATTGTGCAGCAAGCCTGCCTACAATGTGTGTATGTGATACAAGACCTCTGTCATCTTTCTCTGGAAATACGAACTTCCACGTCACCAAAGAAACCATACTTTGTTATACATTCCATCAACGTCTTCAATCCTCCCAGCATAAAGAACTTTGTCCTTTTTGATGAAAAACTACACCAAAATAAAATAATTTTTACTGGCCTGGTCATGATATAGCAACTGTCTTGGTCTACCCTACTGTCTTCGGGATTCTGAATCATCAGACAAAAATGAAGCTCCCAAATCAGAGCAAAAACATCACATGATAATCCTCCTTTCTTATTCTTACAGAGCAGTCTTTTAGTCTGTTGTGAAGCCACTTTTTGGTCTTTCTTTCATGTCAAAAATTTGTGTCTTTTTATCATTCTCACCAACAGCATTCCTGGTGGTTTCAGGTTTGTAAGTTCAAACCATTCCAAACTTGAAATAAAATTATACAGAAATCCTACATTTCTTTCCTTATACCCATGTGCTACCTCAAGGCATGCGTGTCACATGACATACAGAATACAAGCTTGACAAGGGGGGAGACCAGTACACCCATCTTGGGACATTTTTGTTTGTACCATTGTGCCCTGCCATGATCTATAACTATCTGCCCCTAGCATACATTTGTGGAAGAATGTTATCACATGGCCACAGACACTTGTGGTGAGAATAGTTGGTCAGCATGAAATTATTCTCAACTAAACACATTTTAACACAGCCCAGTTACTTATTTTCATAAAAAAATTATAACACAAAAAATTCTTATGACAGGGACAGAAATGAAAAATTACTTTTGTGCCATAAAAACAAACTTGGGTTCATAAAGCCATTAATACAGAACCATCTACCAAAAAAGCAAGCTCATAATGGAGTGCCATATGCTACCCATGTGCCATGCCTTTGTCAAAGTTAGAGTAAAGTTCTTGTACTTCTGGAGCCTTAAATGCATTGTAGCAAGCCCTGAATTGGTACCACACTTTCAAAACATCTTACAATTGGGTTTCTCAATTTCATAGCCAATTGTGTTGTCATACTCACCCCAGCAGGAGTAATGTTTTCTGAGGAAACTTGAAGTCATTCAGCCGAGTGCTACTTGCTGTCTGCTCAGCTCCAACCAACGTGTAACCATCCTTTCTCTTGGCTTCCAAATATCGGGATAGTAGGTGGCGCTTCACCTGAATATGAAGCAACAATCGTTTGTTCAGTTCTTGATTTATGTTTCAAGTGCATAACATACTATACCAGTTAAAAGATTGGATGATCATGAATGATAAACTGCAGTGTGGACACTGTGTGTGGTCTAATTTGTGGTAGCATTACAGTATCTCCTGAACAGTGATGAAGGACAATATATTTGCGCACCGGATCCAACACTTCTCAAACAGCATGGGAATTCAACATACTTGACCACCAATCCAAAAAAAGAAATTATAACAAACATGGATAAACAGCTACAACTGTGAACAAGACCAACAACGCCACACACAATACACTGCACCACAGACTTTACACTGCACATTCTCTTACCACACCAAAACATAACGCATATCATACGAATCCTCTTTTAGCCATATTTTAATCATTACAATTATTATCAAAACAAATCTGACACAGCAACATGTATTGGTTTAATTGTAAAAACTGAGATCTCAACTGCTAATATCGTTTAATAAAATTATACACAGTACTTTTTATGAATTTTATATTACTGGCCTAACAATGACTAAATTAGGTCAAAACACAGTGCCGTGATAAAGTATATAATACACATTAGTTGTATTTAACACTGTTTAATTCCTTCACTATTACAGGATTTGCTTGAAGGGACAGAAAAACCATAGATACCACAGCCAAACAGCTGGTCTGTATGTTTAGATTCAACCTCTGCAATGTCTGGTAATTCTAAAGCAATTTATTTCACTGTCTTATAAGAAAAGACAAGAAAAACTGGGTAAAGAGAAAGATGACTTTTCAGTTGGAGAGAAGAGCTCAGCTGAAAGCAGCAAAACTAAATATATGGGGAAGAAATACAAGACTGACTGGGTGGAATGAAACAGCTGCAGAAATAAGGGGTGCAGAGACAGGACAGAAAGTGACAAATTGTAATGGTTCACATATGCTGAAAACAGAGAACACAGGTAGCACAAGCACGTAACTTGCTGGGCACACACTGGAAGGAGATCAAAAGTATAAACATAACACAGGGGCTGTAAGTAGTTTATAAGTGACGGAACTGAAGTGAAGGAAGAGTATATGGATACAAAGTGTCATGGAATACTAGAACTGGAAACCAATGAACAGGGTGAAGCCATACAGGAAGTAGAAGGTTAAGGAGAAAGAGGAAAAGAAGAGGACCTGGAACATCACAATGATACACCGGGCAAGTGTTCAGTATCAGGATACACAGAGAAATGTATATTTCTTGGTGTTTCAGCAAACACTACCGTTACAATCTTCAGGGGTTATCACCCAGCAACTGCTGTCTACAGATACAGCATGGAGTGGTATATGGGAGGAGACATTCTGATTGGTTCGTGGACAGACCATAGTGCTAACCAGTACGGAATCTGTCTGCTTACCAACAGCAGGGAAAAGAGGCGACGAAAATTTGGGTCTCTTTCCTTGCATTCCAATACTGAAGGGGTGGGGGTATACTTTCTATAAATGAACAAATCTAAAATCCAATTTCCATGGCTATTAGATTTGTTCATTTGTATCAAATAAACACAATGGAATTCATCAAGCAAATGGAATGACATTTTCTTTCAGCAACAGAGGATCCATGTGTGGCCCTCACACAAGGCAAATGAGCTGTTGTTCAGAAAAGGTGGGTGAAAGGAGGGAGTTTTGGTGGGGAGGAGGTAGAGCCAGGCATTGCTTACTTGGTATGTATCATCCTAGCTGAAGTTGTGAGAGTATGTAGATATTGCTATGGCTTCTCTGATGATGCATACACAGTAGTCATGGATGACAACTATGACTTCTGTTCTGTCACAGCTGGTGATGTACAAGATCCACTGCTCACATACTGAGGTATATGTCAGCCAAATGGACCATCACATCTCCAATAGGAACACTGGGCACACCAGAGACATCAGATTTGGGAACCACTGATCAGCAATAGCCATACACTCGAGAGAGACAAAACACAGCACTGACTTTGACACAAGTTGACGACATTGTTGAAAGATGTCTACCTTCATAGATGTAGCTATATTGTCATTTGGCACACTGGTTCTGACATGATTTCATCTTGAAATCCAGCATGAATTTCTGTTATGGTAAATGTGTGTCTGTCATCCAGTAGCCAGACGTATATACCACGTTGTCAGCTGAGGCAGCTCACACAAAGCTTTTTTTCTCCTAAATCATACACCTTTCTCAACTCATTTAGATGCTTCACAAAAACAAAAAATAACTGCAGGTGGCTGGCTGGAATGCAACAGGCAAAAGGGCAAAGGGTTATGGGGGTGGAAGAGATACAGATAGAAAAGAAGCAGCAGGATGCTGTGTCTTAGTAATTTGCATGGCAAGTTTTGGAAGGAATTACATAGCAGATTCTACAACAGTGAAACTGAAGATAGTTTGTCACTGTGTAACTATCATAAAACAGTATAACCAACAGAATGCAATGAGAACTGCAGGATACCCAAACATTATACCTACTCCAGGCAGAACCCATAAATATGTTTCATTCTGATGTTTAAGTAAATACGGGTTTTAACTTATTTACTTGGTTTCATATCTTTTTACCTCTGAAATTGGAACCCACTGTTCAGCTGTCACACTCAAGCTGCAAAACTGCTTGTCCTCCAGGTACTTGAGACTTCCCAGAACGTACTCTGAGACACCAAAAACTTCACATGTGCGGCTCAGGCCACCAAGATTAGGCAGACGGTCAATGAGAGATGCTACAACTATGAGTCCTTCCTCTTGCTTGTGTCTGGGCTTTGATGCCAGATCTTCCTCAGGGATTATTGAACGCCATGGTACCACCTTCTTCTGCACATTGTCAGGGGGGTCTGCCATGGTAGCAGCACTGTCTTCTGTACCACCTGGTAAACACATACGTACAGAAATACATTCCCAAATCTAAACACACATACTAAATCAAAACAAATTAAAGGGCCCACAAACAGCATGCAGAAAATTATATAAGGGATACTTTTATAATTTTGATGCAAGAATGGCCTCTTGAAAAAAAAAAATACACACACACAGAAATAAAAATATGTGTCAATACACTGACCATTAGTCCTTCAAATGTTATCTTTGCTGACAGTTTAAGGGACGTACAAATGGCAATGTTGGCAGAATTATGCAAATCACTGCGTAGGCTCTTTACATTGTCCCTACATTCACCTGATGTCTTCAGCACCCAAGCAGCTACAGAAAATTGCTTCAGAGCACGGTTTGAGTTTTCCAACTCAATATGACTTGCCCCTGATACACCACACGATGTAAAGAGGTCAGTGGGAATCCACTCCTCACAGGTAACACTGGCTAACCTTGGGAGATCATAGAAGATGGTCTGAAAAACAACAGCACAAAAGTCTTTACAACCACTCATTATCAGGGAAGAAAGGAGAAAGAAAAGGGTTTAATTTGAAATCTTGCAGTTTGCATTTAACAGTCACTTGTATTTGAAAATTCTACACCAGCGTCCTGATGGAGAAGATGGGTATCTACAATCTATGAATATTTCAGATGTTTTCTATGTCATACCGTTCCATTCCACACAATGAAAAAAAATGCATGTTTTTTGAGATTATCTCTTTTTAAAAATGGCAAGATGTTATTTAGGCAATACCCAAAGACTCACTGCAGCCAGGATTGCAACAGTTTATACAGAGATAGATCACAAAACTATCTAAAAAGTTACTATCATTTGTGTGTCCTCAAAATTACGAACATGTGAATAGTGGATAATTTTGAGGTTGCATCAACTGTCACATAAGGGGAGTCTATACTAGTGGACATGCAGGGAAGCATAACACTAAGGTTCACAATTATTGTATTATAATTCCCACTAGCCTCATTATTTAGACAAAAGCATTTAAAAGAAAGCAGCAATGAACTTCACATGAATACAGGTTATTTTAATACCAAGGCACATAATACTACTCTGTACTACCGTGAAGGAATATTCTGTTACCTCAAGAGTGTAATGCTCAACTGGATGAAAAGCACTGAAGTAGAAGTCTTGTTGTAATTTCTGGGCATTTTTCACAGCATTGCCATGCTCCATGCTAGTTTGCAAAATTGATTCCACCATGGCATACTTCTCGGCAACTCGTTCATATTGTTGAATCTTACACAGCACAAGCAGCTTCTGCAGTGTTGTCTAATGTACAAACAAACCAAGAAACTAATATACACTCACAACAGAATTCAAAGCTCTAACACCACCACTGAAATGAAATGTGAACCATTTCAAGTCATTGAACATTTTCATAACCAAATTTTCCATTTTTGTAATATATTCCCATTGCACTTCCAGTCCATGATCCATGACATACAGATTAAATCTTATTTAACTATATTTCTAAAACTGCACAGGTTACATGGTACTGAATGTTATAGTTGCAAATTGGAAATAATAAGCTACGAAGCAAATGTCACTAATTTTCAAAGTATGATTTCAATATTTGGATGAAGGGACTAAGGAAAACCACAAAAATAAGCCTGAATATCAAAAATTCGTGCTGAGACTTGAACTAGGACCCCCTATAACTCCCACATGAAGCAGGAGTACTAACCACTCAACAAAGAACTTAAGACATAAACATTAGGTCTCATTAAAGTGAGCAAGTTTTATTTGAAACAGTCAACAAGCCCTTATATTTGTAATGAATGAACATCAAGACATGTGAGGAATGCATAATAATAAATGCAGCATTTGGAATGTTTGAATACACTAACTTCCATTTTGTTACTGCCATGTTCATAAGCCTACAACAGAGAATAGACGTTAATATGCTGACAGACAATTGTTACCTGAGCATACAGACGCACACTGAAATGCTGAGCCATGCACCACGGCAGTATCTCATGCATGCTCCTGTCCACAAACATTTCTTGTTCATCCTTCAACATGCATGCCACCTGATACACAACTGCAATGAATGAACATACGCTGCCAGGCCGCTTCTCTCTTGCCTGAAATAATCACATGAGGAAGCACGCTGATTATCACAGTCCTTTGTGGACATTCATATAACGAGGATAAGGACTGAAAAAGAAAGGTACCATAAAAAGTATGACAGAGTTCCAGTCACATCTGAGGAAAAAGTATTAAGAAAAAAGAGAGATAAAGGAATAGAATGCAGTGGGGTCAAAATTCAAGGTAAAGACTACAATAGGCAAATGGAGTAATACACAACAGACCACATCTGCCTGCCTGTCTCACCCAGTAGTAACCTAGATACTGTGCAATACAGAATATACTTTTACCATATTTTAACACTTCTTAGAACTAACTGCTGCCATCCTGCTTAAATATGTCTAGAAAGGGGTGATGTACATGCTGATGAAGAACCTAAGGATAAAAAGAAAAGGAAAGTGACGTAGCTGTTTGAAAAAAAAAAGTGTTGGATAAGTTGGACTGGGGAGTGACAAAAAATTAATACAAGATCACTAGAAGTGTTAAAGACCAGGGCCCCATTGAATGCAAAAATATCTTGTGTTAAAGTCACCCTGACTCCTTCCTCACAAAGACAGAAACAGGATGAGACACAAATTGTGAGTTGGTGGTGCTGTGGCAAGGCAGAACGCCAAGCCACTAAAGGCTGTCTCAACTTTATGCCTTGTGGATCCATTGTTCACAGGATTTTTTCAGAACTCTAACACCATTAACAGTGATGGTTTCCAGTATATCAGAAACATTAGGTGTCTTCTATGTACACACCCACCTACCGAAATATTTGGTATCTTCTGTGTAAACACCCACCCACTGAAACATTAGGTATCTTCTGTGTACACACCTACCTACCTCCTGAAACATGTCCCACAGTCTGTCTCGCAGGCAAGGATGGTGGTATAGGAGCCTTGCAAGAAGCCACTCTTGCTGGTAGCGGACACTTGGCTGTTGGCTCTCTACAAGAAGACTGTTTTGGAGCCACTGCATAAGTCTTTCTGCCATCTCCTGTGACAAGAAGCCAATAATGAGACAGGAGGGACTGTGGGATGAGATTCAAGATTTCTGGGATGTTACATTGTGTCAACCGGCAAACGGTTACTGATCTTTCAGAGAAGTATGCTGCTTCTGTCATAAGGGTTCAGCAGTCCAAGAAGAGTACTCTCTTCTTGGACTGACAGAACCTGATGGAGGCAGCAAACCCCCCTGACACTTCAGTAACTGTGCACCTGCTAACATGATGTAACACCCCAGAAGACTTGAGACTTGATCAACACTGTTGTGCGAAGCTCAACTCTTGCACCCTGAATGATGGCAAGGTAACCAGATTAATTTATTAGGACAGAACATAAATACCACAAACAAAATCATAATATCCTTCTAGACACTAGCAAAGGAGTTGGTGTAGAAGTAAACTCAAACAATACTAATACATACGAGCACAGCACACAGTCAAACTCTGCAACAGAGTCATAATACAGCTACTTGTAATAAACCATTTCAAAGTGCTCGGTAATTTAGTTCATGAAACCAATAACAACAAACAATAGAGTTCCGAGTGAAATAAGAGAAGGATACATTCAAACAATGACTGTTGATGTGCACGTTACAAACTGCTACTACAGCTTACTATCCAATATATCTTAAACTTACAAAGATAAAGGTAAAGCTGTCCCTGTACACGCCATCAAGGCATACGGGGGAGTGCAGATATAGCTCTGTTCGTTCTCGTCCTTAACATTAGATAGGAGTGAGTGGTCATGTCCTATGCCCTAGCTACTTCTCCTAGGGAAACAGCCCCCAGTATGCATTAAATATGAGGCCGCGTGGGCTCAAGAGCCAGCCTGGACATTGTGGAAAAGAATTTCTTGACCCTGCCAGGAATTGAACCATAGCCTCACTACAGCAGCTACGCTATCCTGACATTAACTTACAGATATATAAAACAAAGTAATCATTTTACCAGTTGAGAAATCAGGTCACTGTGGCTTTGCTTTCAGACACTTGTGACATACAACTTCCTTCGTAGACTATGCTTCAGGCTCACATATTGGCTGAAGGTATTGTTTTCATATATACACCTAAACCTTTCAAGTCTTGGAAGGTACACAAAAGGTGCAGGTAAAATTGTCCCTACACTTAAGTACTGTAACATTAAAAACAGGGAGAAGTGATTCCATGGTACTAAATGAAGGTGTGTACTTAGGTTCAGGCAACAAGATGTATAAACTGTGTAATAAAGTCATCAAAAGAACAATCTCAGTGATTAAGCCGACAATACACTTTAATGATGAGTAACCCCTAACTGTCTACAATATGCCTGCTGCATGTTTCAGCCCTTCCTGGGCCATTACCACAGAGTAGAAGTTACAAAGAAACAATGCTGCATATATGTTATAAAAACAATTAGGCATTTGTAACTTCTTCTCATAACTGACATTTATTGATAATGGTGCAGGCAGTGCTGAAACATGTAAGAAGCAAACTGCAGATGGTTAGGGGTTACTCCCCAATACAGTACATTTGTTGATTTAATTATTAAGGTTGTATAATAAGATAAACAGTGATATGCAACACTACAAAATCACCAGAAAAATATTTAGAACCAATAAATATGAAACAGGGTCGGAAGTTATGTAATGAGGAAGTCTGTATTTCACGTAGTGTCACCTTGCATCACTGCATAGTTAAATTAATGACATTATGCAGAACAATCACAAGGGTAGACTAACAAATCATGTGGGATGTCCACAGAACACTGGCCAATCATAACACTGAAACGGACAGGGTCATTTAGACAGATACTAGTACACATATAAGTGGACTGAAGTGACTAAGAGTTGAGTTTTAACCACAGACATAGTTATCACCAGCACACTTACTGTATCAAGCAGAGGCTCAACAACCAGAATGCTCTGCATCACACGATGTTTCATGCGATGAAGCTGTGAGTCACCAAAATAGCGGGTCTTACGTGATGATGCAGTGCTGTCTTTCAGCATGAGCGCATCCACCAGCTTTCCAATAACTTGGTGGTTTTTGTTGCTGCTGCATACAGCCAGTAATAATTGCACACCCCGTGCCCTCACCTCATTGTCTACACAGCAGTCACTGTAAAAGAGTGGGCAATGTAACACAATCAGCTTAACAGTATCAAGCTTTTCTTATACCTTTATTCCGGATTTTACAAAACTTAATGTAACATGTTTTTAATTTTGGATCATCAGTGTTCCTGATGAACATGCACAACCTCCTGTCATGGTTGCAGTATTTTTATTTCTTGTGTAATCCACCCATCCTTTCACTTGCTCAGGCTTTTATGTTAAATTGGAAAACTGGCTTCAATGACAGTTAGAAACATACATAAAAATGAGTTAAAGTATACTGTTGGTATCACTGTCTTTATAAACAGATTCTCATGTTTCTTTCTGTAGATGAATCCAAAAATTTGTAATCATTTCATTACTTAGTATTCTGGTTCTCTGTTTCTGAGGTTTACTGCTGCCTAATTTCAAAACCCTGGTACTAAGAGAAACAGATGTATGCAACATGCTCCTAGATACTGACCACTTACTTGGAAGTGAGTTCATTGACAGAACATCTGTTCCCAAGTGAAGAGATGAATCTGCATGTGTCCATGATGATCCTGCAAAACACATGGCACATTTGCATCACAATAATGCAGAATTATTATAACCTGAATAGAAGCAACATGACAGTTAAAAAAAACTGAATAATCCAGCACTAACAGTCCAGAAACTAGTCTCACTGAGCAAACAAAAGCACAAGTTGGAAGGGGGACTCCATACATTTATTGTTATTTCACGCATATTACTTGCCCCACGATTCATTTAGTGCAGTGATCTTGTCTGGAAAGAAAGGTAGTGGAACTCACATTAAATGATTCCATGGAGTGGGTTTGAATTGCAGTGAAAATTATTGAAATATGAATCTTAAATACCATCTTTGGTAGCAGACAACAATACACACAGAGCTCATCATTAGCAGAAAGTTGCGAGATTTTCTAAATCTGCATCATGTCTTCAATGGCTTCACTGCTTCCGAGCATTCTTTGTTTCATGTGGTTGTTGCAGAATGCCATCAGCAAAGCAGTCATGACTGTACATACTCTGTTGGATCAAACTCAAGAGTGGAAAGGGAGGCCAACAATTCTGATGAACAGCACTATCAAGATAGTATTTATCAACAAAAATCTTCACAGAGTCACTGTAAGTTTCATCTACAAAAAGACAAAGTGAGAGGAATGGTATCAAAAAGCCTTAAGGACAATAATTGTTCTGGCACTTTCTATCAACCAGATATTCTCAAAATCCACAAATCGTGTCTCTCATTCAGGTGAAGTCTTCTGGACAAATTCCTGGTTTCTTTCTCACCTAAAGTTAAACAACCTCCACCAACTTTTGGTCACCGTTTTTGGATACAGTATGCAGGCCCCTGTTGGTAAATTGGCTTCAGCACTGTCTTACACTTCACATTTTCACAGCTAACATTTGGACACACCAGAGGATCAATTTAATTTTTAATTTACCCCCCCCCCCCCCCCTGAGGGGGGGGGGGTGGACAGCAATTCCTGTGAAGGCTAGACATTTCTAAGCAGTGAAGGCATTTTCAGAAAATGTTCCATGACCTTTCTTTCTTTTCTTTCCTTCTTTCTTTTTGCAAACTGACTGCACATTAAAATTAGTGCATATTTAGTATGTTACATTACTTTACGAGAAGTTACCACCGATTACTCGGTCGAAAAGAAGAACTGATCACTTCATATGTATCGAGCTGAGTACAAACTCAAACATTCATCAGTATCACCATTCAAGTCCATTTAACTACATTTAGCCACTTCAAGCTAACATCACATATTTACAACCTACTTCTCAAACAACCATTTTCATTTTATCACCACTGGATTTCCCAGGTTGGTTCTTCCATTCCAGTTGTCTATATGAAGCTTGTATGCACTTCTTGTTTCTTGCTTGAATGATATATACCACACTCTTGCCTTTTTCAATATAACAATATTAAATGCAGATGGCAAATTATTAAACTCCTCAATATATAATTTTCTCAATTTCCTATTGCTCATCTCTTGGAGGATCAAATATTCTTCTTAGCACTTTTTTTTCCAAACACAATCATTCCGTGTTCTCTCTTAATCGGTGTCCAAGTGTCACACCCATACAAAACAAGAAGTAAAATTACACACACAAAAGCAGAAGTATGCATGATCACCGACCTCTGATCCCGTCGATGTACTGGTCCAAATGTCAAGGCCTCCACAAGGATGGCCCAGTACTGTTCCAGTATTTCTGGTGATGCATGTGCTATCACTTTTTGCAGCTGCAAGACCAGCATGTTACTGAGACCAGCTATTGCTTCACCATGCATGAAAATCTTCTCTGAGTACTGGAACATTGGTCAAACACCAACATAAAAAATATATAAATTGGAACAGAAAGTATGGAGAACACTACATAAACCTAGAGGAATGAAAGCTATCACACAAACTGAGTAATTTATATAGTTCAACAGACAGCCAATCTGAAGAAAGGCTGGACAGGTAGTCAGGATGAGCGATGAAATGCATACAGAACTTCAGTGCAGAATCTTTTTGAAGAATGGCCACTTCAAAGAATGAAACTTGGGACAATACTGATGTGGAATGTTGTAAAATATTGTCACGATAGAAAAATTGGATTGACAGGCTGAGGAATGTGTCCAATGGCAGATTCTGGTACTAGCAGTGTTGAACCCTACCATTCAATTGGCAGAAAAGAAATGGAGTGAGAACAATCAGCCTCACAATGTTTCTAATTCCAAGTACAGTACCGGGTTTGTGCTTCATAAGAAGCAGACTTGTAGACCAGTTATCCTAAGGTCTTTTGTGATTTTCCTCAGTCCCTCCATGCAAACGCCTGGACAGTACCCCAAAATTTGGCCACAACTAGTTACTTTCATACCAACGACACTAGTTAATTAAAATGTGTTGAAATGAGGCCTATAGTAAGATCCATGTGAGACAATGGTAAGGCACCTACAAAAACAAACAAGGGGATAGGAAGATTATATAAAAATTTACCTAGAAGAAACAGATTGTAAACAGTGGTTCAATTGCAAGAATTCGTGAATATAGTGATAAGTCTTACAGCCCAATAACAACAAAGAATTGCATATGAGCTGAGTAACTCAAAACTCTTCAACAAAGACTACACCATGGAGTTTCTGGGTCAAAGGAACTGGAAAAGCAATGAGCTATCTCGATGACAAACCCCATAATTACTCTATATGTAAATGAATGGTCCCTCTGCATCCACATGCAAGTATAAGGCTGTTACCCTTTCATCCAAGCGACCCACAATACCAAGTCCATGTCTCATCGGCCTGAAAAGTAGTTTTGACTTTCACAGCAAATGTGTCTACCTTACAATCTGAAATCTTAAGGGAACTTAAATGCACTCTGTGGTATCATGTCATCTTATAAGCTGCATACTCTGGCTCACTGCCTGGGTTATCAGTCTACCATTTTCATACATAAGCTGTTGATGGCAAGGCGTTCAAATGAGTCCCCCCTTGAACGTGGTCTGTTTTAGAGCAGGACACCGGAACATCTATTAGCAGATAACAAAAACTAACCTGAAGCAGATGATGTTGACAAGCCTCTATAGTCATCACTGATGGCTGGAACAACATCTGTATGAAGGCTTTCATGGTTCTCCAGAACAATTCTGTTTTGCGTAACTCAAATATCATACTCCAACAGGTAGAAGTGAGCTTGAACATCTCATTGCCAAAATATTTTGGCAACATCTTCTCCAGAATGTTCATCACTGGTACCAAAAGGACACTTCCTCCAATTTCAAGTGCCGTTCCAATATCACTGACCATGTCTTCAACACTCCGCAAGGATAAGATCTGATCCCCAGCTCTCAAGCACGAATGTACAAAGTCTGCTATAATTGACCAGCCTGCCTCCAGATATGTGGATGTAAGTTTTCCCCACAGAGTCTGTAAATCCCGTGTCAGTTGTAGTTCTATTTCCTGCTTCACAGGGGGCGAATTCACCCTCCCATCCCTAACCATATAACTTATCAATATGCTTTGTGTTTGCAGAATCACACAAGGCTCAATAGCAGTACATGTGCACTGACAGTGGTTCCTCAACCAGTGAGATATGAATGCCAACACTCTGACACTAAAGTAATGGCACATAGGTGGGGCAGTAGGTGCCATTAGCACCTGCAGTGCCACGTCCTGAAGTTTAGTGAGGTGTGCTTTAGGCTGATGCAAGATGTCTGGTTCTGCACTAAGTGAAATGAGAGCAGTAAGGTAAAGGTCCACCAGATGGTAATCTTGTAAATGTGTGACTGAAGACATTCTTCTGCTAATATATGTAAAGATCTGATCCAATATTAAGTTTACACACCCTGTTACTGTCTTCCTAACCAAATCATCTCCACATGTTGTGTGGCTTTCATTTAACAAACATATGACCAGCTGTAGAGTGTGGTTCTGTCCTGCTTCGCTGGCATACAGTCTTTTATCACAGTTGTGGAAACATGACAGTACAGTGCACAGTGACCTGGCCAGGGAGTATGTTCCGTCTGCCATGCAGCATGGCAGCAGCTCTGCATCACACAATAGCACAACCATTCGCGCTACTGCTGTCACGCTAAGACAAACCTGACCAGCTGAAGCCAAGAATGATGTGGAAACAAACCTGGCTGCATCGTCCTTACTCACAAACATTTTAACCCACTTCACACTGTCACGCCAAGCTGATGTTCCTCGCTTCAGTGATTCACTACTTATGTAGCTTCCCAGATACTGTGCAACTGTATTAATATCGAGAACTGCAACATCTGCAAAATGAATCGTGGCATTCAGCAGCATACACTGAATTGCGCCACGAATGAATACACAATGACACCTCAGCGCTTCTGACATAAAGCCTTCCAGTACTCCAAGTCTCTGCTGGTCCCAGACTGGAATGCTAGGTGCATGTGCCAGTGCATACACTACATTAAATAAGGGCACAGGAGCCCATGAAACTGAGTTCATCACATCCAGTACAGAACCAAAGAAAACACGACAGTCTTCATGAGAAGATTCCACAATGACATCCTCAAATAAATCTTTTAGCGATTCGCCTATTTCTGACAGAGAGCAATGTTCAGGGTTCACACTGTATAGGGCTGAATTGTTCACAGCATCCATAAATGGCCTAAGGAATTCCAGTATCTTATGACCATTTCGTGCAAAATGTAACTCTCTGTGAATCCGAATGAAGTTCATAATACCCCATTTAACAACAAAATTGTTGTCATGACTTATAATTCTACAGAACACACATAATAGCCAAGACACATGCAGAACATTACCTTCACTGGAAGGTGCAACGAGCAAGTTAACCATTGGCAAAACTGGCCTAATTATGTGGGCCTGCTTTTCTTCCAGAGTTTCTATAATAAGAAAGAAATGCTCCCAGATCTTACTTGAATGTGCTGGATCCCACCAAAAAACTGCATCAGGGCAATGAAGAGTGAAAGGCATATTATTCTGGCAAATGCCATCAACGGCTCTCTTCATAAGGTACAGTGCCTGCTTCCTCACCAGTGGGTCAGCACTAGTTAGCCCACTTTGTAATATCTTCCAGAATATATTATCCTTTGCCACACTGTAACTGATCTCAACATTCTGCAAATCACAGGGCACATAAAACTGTGCAAGTATACATAAAATTTGGAATGTATGATGCACGTTACTATGACAGCTTTTTGTTATATGTCTCCATATTTTTTGCAGCAAACTGTTATCTGTCATATATGTGAGAACCTTTGGGATGACACACTGCAAAGTTTGAACTGAAATGTGTTCTACACCACACCATATTAAGCTTAAAATCAAACTCTCCATGCTATCATCACCAAATCTAATTTTTGCACCTTCATGTGTACTCAATCTATTGTTTTCATCTTGTTTATGAAGCAGAGCAGCAAAAACAGCTTCTAGAATTCGTAAACTTACTTCTGGCCTAATTGTGCAAGCACATTGACTTTCTTCAATGTCTGCATTATTTACAAACAATGTCAATTCCTCTTGACATTTCATCACAGCGTTTGTAACACAATTACAAAAGGAGTCCCTTCCCATTAACAGCAAAGTCTGCTGCAAAACACCACAGAGGCTAGAAAAACATTGACCTTTAACATCACTACTGCGTTCCAATAATGATAAACATAGCATAAATATGGTTTTATACTCCAGTACACTATCCTGTACACCTACTTCGCCTTCTCTCAATTTATGCTTTACTTCCAACACAGATTTCAACATCTTACATTTCTTCACGTCTGCGCCTTTGTCAAGCGATAAATACGAAACCAAACCCCGAATAATTCGATTAACGTTGTCCTCTAGTTTGTCATTCCCAAGAAGATTCAAAACGCCCATCAGTTCTGATACTGGAGATTCAGAAGCATCTTCTGTGAAAATACTGGCCATCGTTACCGAGGTATGTTAATACTTCTGAAATACTCCAAAACGTTAATGAAAATAACAGTACCGCAACTTGATACCTTTAACACATTCCAAAGATCCTGCACATGAAACACTACACCGCCATATGCGGCGCCGTTGTGCGTTCCTGTCCACTGGTGGTAACTTCTGGAACTATGACATCGGCAAAACAATATTCCGCTGGGCAGTACCGTATACGGCACTCAAATACAATTCATACTGGCACTAAAAAAAATAGCGAAGCCAGTTATCAGGAAACTGAACCTTCACCGGGGTGTACAGTACATCCACAGCTGTAATCCATGCTGTACAACAGCTTTTACATGTGCGTCCACACTTCCTAAATCCGTGGCTGTTTCACCATCCTTGCTTACTGCCACATAGATGTGACATTTCTCTGCTGTAACTGGTGCAGATTCTGTAAACATATATCGTAATAAATAAAGGCAATGAAAGCCGTCATACAGAGGGTAATGAAAGCCAGTGTGATTGGTAAGGCATTAACGTACACGAATATCTGTTTGAAATTCGTACGGCTCTGAGTAATCATAATTATCTTTTATTTGCAGTCGAAGGTGAAGTTATTAGTTCCATTGGTAAAGGTCTTTGTGTCTTAATTGGAATATCGAAAGATGACACCACAAGAGATATGGAATACATGTGAGTATAAATGTGTAAAAATTAGTGCAACATCCTTTCTCCGTTTTATAGCCCCTTTTGAACAAGTCTTTGAGACAAGAGCTATGTAAACGCATTAACGCAAATGCAAGCCTAGAAGACTGCCAGTTTGCACGTCACGCCACATTTGTTGGTACCCTTGACGCACACTGCAGCGAGAAGAAACCAGCTTTGGAGAATGGCGGGGGATGTGCAGGCGGGTTTTCTTCGTGTAATTCACAAAGCCTGATGGTCGCGATGTAGAGCCTAGGTTAGTGATAGAGTATGAAGTGCGGCGGTTATTTTGGGTTGAATGGTCAAGTACAAGTCCGCTAGTGCAGTAAAATTGCATTTGTGCACGTCGTGCTTGTTGCAGCAGAATGTAGCTGTTGTTGCATAGATCACGTAGAGTATGTACATTGATGTGTACAATGTAATAAGAAGGCACCCTCATATTTCATACTGTGTATATATTCAGTTGCACATCAGTTGCTGCTATTATTAGGCGCTACTTGTAGTATACCACAGGAGTAGGGATCGTTTTCGTTACAGCTTTCCCAGGGCAGTCACTGAAGACGTCTGGCAGGTGACCCGCAAAATTCGGTTTCTTACGCCAAGTGCCCCATGTATGTTCGTGGTGTAGAAACCTTTAATGCATAATACGATGCGTTCATTTTCAGGGCTCGTAAAATTCTCAGCACACGAATTTTTGAAGACGACAGAGGAAAAAGGTGGAATTTAAGTGTTAAAGATAAAGGATATGAGATCCTCTGCATAAGCCAGTTCACACTTTACCATGTCTTAAAGGGCAACAAGCTGGATTTTCACAATGCAATGGCAGCAGAGAAGTCTGAAGGTTTTTATCAAGAATTTCTGAGTCTTATGAGAGCTCAGTATCGGGAAGATCTCATTAAAGGTTAGCTTTCCATAGTCATCATTACACTCCCAGCCTAAATATTTGAAAATACTTGTAACCTCCCATTGCTGGTCTTCAGCACTTTCAAGTACTTATGTCCTTCCCTTTTTGTGAAAGTACTGGAGCGTGTGTGGTCAAATTTTGCTTGAATAGGACTAAGGGAAGTTTCACATCAGTCTATTTTTATCACACCTTAGAAGGCACATAGGTCCCAGCAACTGGAAGTTAGCCATTTGAGAGGTAACTCCACACTAGCATTTCTTGCTGTAATGCTGCAATATCCAATGACTTATTTTTACGTAACAACTTGAAAGCACCAAGAAACTTCAGTACGAGTACCACCCAGTTAATAAGGTTGCCCTAGACGGACTTTGTGTGCCAGAACTTCCACCGTCCCACAGGACAAATTAAGAAAAATAATAATTTTAGCATGCAAGATTTGGGATACTCGGAGCAGTGTAGCTGAGGATTTTGGTCTTTCAGAATGTGATGCCATGTGACTGGCTGAGTGGTTCCCAAGCTTTCAACTTACATGCCCAGCTGTGTAAGATGAAGGCATGGCATTCTTTCAGGACATGACAAATCACTCATCCAGCAACAGTGTCACATCCCAGATCTGAATTCTATATTTTACCAGTTATGTACATTATATTATACAGAAACATCTGAAGAGATCATACTGAGAAAAATTATTATCCATGTAGCCAGTGGAAGAAGATACTTAGGAATTAAATATTATACATGTCCCATACAATGGGTAATACACAATTAAGATTTATGTTAACTTATTGCACACTTTATACCATATATGGTTACTCCAGTGTGTTTCAGCTATGTAGCCATCTTTAGGGACTACATACAAAGATTGTATGTGGGAATAAATTTTATATGAATAGAAACAAAAAGATGGAGATTGAGTGCAGTACTGTAAGGAGGCCATATAGGTGTGATACTGGGGACTGTTAGCAAAACTAGTTTCGGCTTGTACGTCAGCTTACATGCAACATGGTCGGTGGTGGTGATGGTGGGGTGTGTGTGTGTGTGGGGGGAGGGGGGGCTTTCTCTGTTGGAGTTCTTTAATACTTGCTGACCAGTCTATCAGTTGTGTTTTGAATTTTCTTACAGGCAAAATTAAAATGTGTATCTGCCTAAAAATACCAAACATGAATGGCAAGATTTTTCCTGGTGACTCTTGTATTTCAATTTCAGAAGCACAGACTGTCCATGAAGTCAAACTGAATGAACAGTTCCGTGTTACTGTATGGGAGCACTTACTGGGACATGTCCATAGGAACACTGGCTACTGTATTTTTAGGTGCTAAATTTGTATAGTAAGCTTCACAAGATCTTCCTGGCCCATAAAAACATTTAGGAATCTGACCTTAAGACCAAACTCAATCAGTAATTCAAATAATCACTCTATACGTGATCAAACCAGTCATTCCAGCTCAAAATTAAGTAATGATTATGTTACTTTTGCACAGAAATAAAGAAAACCAGAGTGATACATTAGAAAAGCTGGTGGCATCAGTGCTACTACTGATCTGTTTCATTTAGTCTCCTCGATATAAATTTCTCCTACATTTAACATTCAGTTTACGTTCTCCTGTATCAATAATCTGTGTTAAATCTTCTCCACAGTTACCATAACTTCATTGCATAACTGCAACACACAATGCCAGGACAGCTCACTTTGCAGTAGTTTCTTCTGTCTTTTCAGATGGAAAGTTTGGAGCATACATGCAGGTGAATATCCAAAACGATGGGCCCGTTACAATTGAGTTGGAGTCGCCACAACAGAAGTACACTTGTGAACTTCTATCTGAAGTAGCTTAACTCCACTCCAAAATATGTAAAACTTGTGTACACAGTAATAAATGATCTGCTTTATTATATGTTTCCTTAATGAATTTACTTTTCACAATACACAGGGTTGGTCTTTACAAGCACCTATATATCTTTATTTTTATGCTACATATATTCAAAGCATATGGAAGGGGCAGAACATCAAACAATTACAAACCATTTCTACAGTCTGTACCATGTTTGTTTCCCATATGAAGTGCATGTATGGAACTTTACTGGTCATTGGGACAAGTGATGAAACCGAACATGTTCACTGCCTTGCTTTACTGATACAACCAATTCAAAGCCTTTGGTTCCTTGTCATTAAGGCTGTAATTCAGACTGCAGTTTAATTGCCAAAGCTAACGCAATTTACAGATATGTGCCACAACACTGAAGATTCACCATTTCAATAATACATTGTGCATGTGTCACACAAACACCCCCCCTCCCCCCTTCTGCAATCTTATGTAACTATTTCACTACATTCTTTAAACATGGCTTTTCAACTGGCCATAAAATAATCCACTTTTGTGAGTGGGATTACTGTTAAGAACTGGGGCATATCAGTTGATGGCAACACTTTGATAATCATAGCTTACTACCCCCAACACATTTACACATGACAATCAGAAGTAGTTGTAAAATTCAATTTGGGGTTTCTCTTGACTATTGAACACACCAACAAACTCTGCAAAAACACTTTTCTTTTAAACACCAGTGGGGAAAAATTCGTTGTCTTTCATCAGGACGTCCCAGATTAGCTGCCGGCCAGGTGTTCTGCTGTTGCAGAGGCTAAGTACTTGAGGTATGGGGCACATCAAGTGGACACCAGTGTACAGTAGCATACTGTTTGCTGTAGAGATCTGTAAAAACTTTACACAGTGTTTTTTATACTGAGAGTCTTCCCCAAAAAAGAAGATCCTGAGATAACTGGAATCTTCATGGATTGGTAATTCTAATCTAAAGAAAGCAGAAACTCACTTAACAATACAAAATATTTTAAATAGTACACATACAAAAACATTTTAAGAAAATAGTTCTGAAAAAATTGTCAAAAAATTATCCAAAAATTGTTTTGTGTATTTTTGTTTTGCGTGTGATGCAATGACAAGTAAGACCTACACATAGAAAACCCATCCCCAAGATCAAGCAATTCTGTATTTTTACACACTGTATGGAGCCACCAGCAATAGGTCACAGCTCAAGGTAACCCGTTGTTGCTGGCAGTGAGCTTCGTTTTTGAGTATTTTTTTCTCGAAGTGTCACATTACAAAACTAAATGGCAGCAGTATTTTAGTGTTGCTTGGGTATTGAGCTGATTAGGCCTATGAAGATCTTCCAGCAACAACACTCTCCACAAAACTCTGCAGCTGTCCGTCCGTGAGGAAAGAATAGTCCAGTACTTGTTATTTCATTTCGCCACAGAGGACGAGGGACAGCTTTACTCTTCAACAGCGGCCTGAACGGTTTGTGACTGGGGTGTTTCAATGAATGCCTGGGAAGCAGAAAAATTGTGTTTTACCTTAATGACAGCACAAGAACAATGTTTAGGCTAAAGGGCAGACAGAGAGATCTCAATACATCATTCTCCACTCATATTATATGGAAGAAGAAAAATACTGTTTGTGAAAGTAGCAAATAAGTAACTGAAATTACAAGTAGTATGCATAGTGTAAGATAATTTTACTTACAACAAAGAATGGGAAAAGGGCATTATTGTGAGAAACACAGTGACTCTATTAACCCTTTGGAGCCAAAAGTAGACTACATTCAATGAACAGTGTGCACCTAAAATGCCTGCAGTCATATAAAGATGTCACCAACACCACGCAAAGTAATTGGTGGCTATTTAAATTCCTGGCATTTTCAGAGTGCACCCTGCATTTGATTCTGGCACCAATGTGTTAACTGCACAACGTGCTCTAACATAACCAGACTTCCCTGAAGATATTAGGAGGAAGTGTGGGTACACATGACTGCGAAGTTCTAATGCAACTGCCTGTTAGAAATTAATGTTGCTGTATATGATGATAGCCAGAACAATTAATAGTATGATTTTGTGGCCAGCAAACGGATACTCTTGAGATGTTTCTGACAGTAATGAAAGTTCTTATTTATACTCAACATTAGCAAAGTACATATGATCATTGTGCTATGTGCTGGGAGAACCCCGTGACTGACTGCAAGCAAGATTTTGTTCTGGGTGGTGGTATAAATTTTTCCTTTGCTGCATTATCCATGCCAGCTTCTGGGCCTATAGTAATGGGAATCATGCCCCACAGGTAAAGTAGCTGAAGCATATAGATGACCACTCACCTTCGCCTACACCAAGTATAAGCTTAAATTCCTCTTCCTTCAATACCATGGTCACTGCAAGTGTACTTTTATGCAAACAATAAAGTACTGCTTTCATTATACTATGAAGCTTATAAAACTGAAGCTGCAGACACAACAATGTATTCATATGGGATAACATATTTTCAAACAACCACAACTCTGTCTTCTCTATCATACGCCTCCAACCCATGGCCCGCCAGCTTGTATTATGTGGCCCGCAGCCAGATTTGTAAATTATGTACGTGCTATAAAAATTACACAATAATGTAGGTGGTTTGGTACACCATGTGTGGCCTTCAAACGAGCCCCCAATAACAGGTGTCGCCCTTTGCCATAAAAAGGTCAGAAGCTCATCATTTAAATATAGTCATTACTTCCATCGAGAAGAGCAGCTCACCTGAACTGATTCATGTGTTTCAGGTGTCTTGATATCAGACGTCTGCAACGGTTCTGGCTCAACCTATAAACAAGAGTGTGGCATTCTCAAACTCTCAACCTACCCCTGTTCCTTCACCTTAAACCTACCGAATTTACTGCACATCTGTGAACCCAAACCCCATTCCTTCACAGATCACACACATAAACAAGAGCCCAGAAATTTTTAAATGTTATGATACTGTGTTGTTTGTCTGTCTGTTCAAGACAGGGAAAAATTATAGACATCAACCCACATACAAAACTTCTTCTTCTAAAGGAAAAGCAAGCAGAAGAGACATTTTGTGGAGGACAGAAAATTAAATGCAGCAGTGACGATGAATCATAGTTCAATCGACACCAAATGGAAAATACAGAAAAGGGACACCAGAGTGATTGATAATCATGTACTGTTGAGTGACAATTCTCAGACCTACAGTCAGACATTTGTTTTATCCAATGTGCCATGTCTTCAGAATGCTGTATTACATTTATCTCCACTTTTTGAAATCATTATATTTTATGAATAATGAAGTTGGTATGTAATGCAACAAATTATAATCTCCATCACGCTCATGTGCCTACATTTTAATTATCCACATTTGTGTTTGTATTATTTACTGTCTATCTGTTATGTTTAACACTTCAGTGTAATTTTGGTACTGTTTTCGATTACGTGAGTGCAGTTGTGCTTTAGTTCACTGATGGATGTTACTAATTTCTCATACAGTAGTGCCTTTTTCATTAACATGTCAAGTGTAAGGAGAAAGGTCATTGTATCCACGGAACAAAACTTACAAACACTAGATAAAGGCCAAACTATGCAAAAAGTGGCATGACAATACGGTGTTCTGGTGTTAATGTGGGTGAAACTGAAAAGTGGTGTTCTGCCAGAGCTTGAAATGAAGGCCTGAAAGAAATAGAGGACGAAAATGAAAAACGAGAGTATGAAAAGCTGAATGAAGCTTCATTTATTCACACCACACAACAAAGAAAGAAAGGCACCTCAGTAACTACACCTCTTCTACGACAAACAGCGCAAAATTTTCACAGGGTATTTAACAAGGGAAAATGTGACTGCACAGCTACTACATGGTGGATACAGCACTGAAAAAAAATGCTATGGGATGAGGCAGCTCAACATCTGTGGAGAAACATTACTGGCAGCTTGAGAACCACTGTGTGAAACACAGAGAAGTTAAAGATTTGTCATACAAACACCTCTCCACCTGTGATGAAGCAGATAGGATTTTAACAAGCTTCCATCAAAAACTCTGGCTTCCCACAAAAGAAAAATCAGTTCCTGCCTACCAAGGCTACAAAAAAGTGATTATTCTTGCCTGCTGTAAAGCCTCAGATGAACTGTAAACTAAAATCTGCCTGTTGGGAAATCTGGAAGGAGAAAACAACACTGCCTGCAAAAATATAGCTCCAGCAGTACTTCCACACTGTAATAACAGCCAAAAGAGTATGTGGATTGACTGGCAGAAACTTTCCGATGCTGGCTATTTTCTGAATCCATCCTGCCAAGGGAAGTTGGGGGGGGGGGGGCGCAATTATTGTCACTCACAATGTGCATTCTCATCCTAATAACAATGATAAAACACTTATGAATGAGGAAATAAAAGTGACCTCTGCACTACCAATAATCACCCCAGTGTCAATCTATGGACCACGGTGTCCCCTAAAATAGTGGAGAAAGATACTGGTGTAGGCTTCTTCAGTCACTTATAGAAGCTACTGAAGATGTGGGGTGTCAGAAAGTTCAAAGAAAATAAACCTAAAATATACTGTAATTTGGACAGCCCAGACTTTTGAGAATAAAAAACAAGAACAATGGCATGGTTATGCAGAAAGTTACTTGTAGATGAAAAATGAACTAAAGATAAATTGACACAAGAAAAGAGTTGAGGAAAATTGCAAAAATGTTGTTCCTTTATTAAAGCTTATACCAGACTGCGAAAGCACTAATAAATCATGATATACAAGAATGGATGAATCAAGACAAAAACAACTGACTGATGATGACACAGTACATCTTGTGAGTCATGCTGGCGACACCCACATTGAAGATGAAAATGTCGAAATAGACAAAGCTGATAAAAACGTGTAACAGTGGGGGACTGAAGGCTAATGAAAGTGCACTTGCTTATGCTGGATAACAAAAGAAGGCAACCGCTGAAGATGTACTACAGAGTACTTTTTATTGCCAGACTGAGCATTGCACAGCAAGCACCATCATCAACTGCTATGCAAGTATGCTATCCACTCTGTTGTGAGCAGGCCAGTAACAAAATACACACTCTGTACTTTCCAGCTGCTGGCATGGGGGGGGGGGGGGGGGGGGGGCGCCCCCCCCCCCCCCGGCGCCAGCAGCAGAAGACATATCCATTACTCATTCCTCAAAAAATTAACTCACATTTACAAACCAAATACTACAGCCAACAAGCTACACATTCGTGAATCATAAATAAATCTAGTATTTAACCTTTCCCACCTCTTTCTGGTTGCTCAGCCACCTTCAAGGTTACAATTTAATACCACCAGGATGTCATCAAGACCGTTACATATTTCATTACAATAAGATACATACAAGATATTAACATAATACTAGCTGGTAACAATAAAATAGTTCAAAATGTTAAAACATGTGTTGTTCAGTTAAAATGTACAAACCTGATAAAAATGAATAATTATCCATTTACAAATTCTAGTACACTGTAAATATAGACTTTCAGCCCTCCTATATCTGTAGGTCTTGCATGCCACAGACAGCAAGTGCTGCTAGATCCATGCTGTTGTAAAGTGTAGTAATTCTTTGCAAATATCACACCTCAGCCTGTACTTGTCAGTGCCAGTAACTATTACAGTGTCCCACCTCCTGTAAGCAGCAATGCATCTTTGTTTAGCATTGACAATGTACATGCTGTTTAAGGAACTCAAGAAGACAGGGGAGTGTGAAAACCTATATTTACAATCTGCTAGAATATATGTAAGTGGATGATTATTCATTTCTATCATATTTGTAAATTTTAAATGAACAACACACATTTTAACATGAATTTACATGAGGAGGAGTTTTTACTATTTTATTGCTTTAGCTACAATGAAATGTAATACATTACATTTATCTCTTTACTTCTTTGATTGTAATCAAATATATAATAGTTCTAATGACCTTCTTATGGTATCAAACGATATCCGTGAGGATGGCCACGAAGGCTGAAACATGTAGAAGACATTAAATAATATATGCAGGTACAATTCATGAACATATACCTTGTTGGTTGCATTACTGATAAAACTGGAGTATCTGGTTAAAATGTATTACAAAATTATCACGTTTACAAATGCACATTATGACAGAGTACTTTTGTTTGGTGGATACTTTTGATACCTCACTGTGCATTCTCTGTAATTAAATAACAGACTTATACACTCAATTGATATTCACCCTCATCTATTACATTAGTCTTCCATACCACCTGACATTTTCAATTATCTGATCATGATTTGGCTCTTTAGGTCCGATAATCTTGACTCTACTGCAGTTTCAGACTTGACAAACCTCTCAAAACCAGGAAACCCCATGATTACAAAAGAGAATTCATGTAGGCCAATAACATTGCAATTTCTATGGAGACAAACTGGTCTGTGATTAAGTTACCTGTGCTGGGATCTCAATGGGAGCTGGCACCTGCTCCTCCACCTGAGGTGCCGGCAACACTGGCTCTACAGCAGCAACAGGAGCTTCAGTCTTCTCCTCAACCAGTGATGGTACCTGAGCTTCCACTGGCTTTGGAATTCCAACATCTTCGGTCTTTGGTTCCTCAATGGGGGCTGGTGTCTCTGGTTCCTCTATTTTGGCTACCGCACCTTCCTCTACTTTTGGTGCAGGGATAGGTGATGCTGGCTGAACTGTTACGCCTGGGACATCAATCACGTCCTTAGGCTCTGCCGGTGCACTTTCCACTTCTGCAATAACTTCAGCAACTTTCTGAGGTTCTGTGATGGATGCAGCTTCAACTTCTGTGGGTGGTGGACTAGCAGGCAGGGGTGGAGGTACTTCTTCAGATGCTGTGACAGGTGCTGATACTGCTACTGGCTCGGATTTGCTGGCAGATGTCTGTTGCTAAAAACACAAAATGTAAGGCTACAAACTTCTTGTACTTACATGCCATTTTTTATGACAATACAAACCAGGAGCAAACAGTTTCTAATAGACAAATAATTATAATGGTTACATGTTAAAGCAATGTCATCTTACCTTCCAGCAAAGCCCTTGGATCTGACTATGACAAATGGGACAGACTGAATGTGTAATAAAAATTTGATGTAATTCCCTGTTCTAACAATTTAAGACCCATAATACTGAGAAACAAAATAGTATGCCAATGAAATGCTTCATGCTACAACAAAGTAAACAGGTCACAATAACTGAAACAAAAGTGATAACTTGTGTAAGGATATTATCCAAGAGGTACCACAAAGAACACATCATCACTCATGTTAACTGTCAGATTTGCATACAACCCCGCAGTACACAGGTTCTGAATGTGGAAAAGATTACAGATCATAAATTAATTCACTTATCATCACATACTTCAAGTACTACATGTAAAAGAATATTATAATGATATTCTTTTATTTGCAGCTTACAGATGTGTAAGGACTCAAAATCTGCAGTTCTAGCTCCTCTGATATAAGTACTGTGAATTTGTGTTGGCATATGCACCTCTTTGCTCGACTCCTCTACTTGTACAGGCAATGCATCCGCAGCAGCAGGTTCCTCAGTCTTTGTCTCGACTTCAGCAGCTGTAACTTCCTCCTTTTTCTCGGTAACTTCACTGTCATTTGCTGTATCACTAGCCAGTTCCTGGTGGGTTAAGGAAACAAAGTTTCAATCATAAATATCTAAAATCCTTCAGCTACAGTGCACATTCCTGGTGTTAGGTGAGGGGAGGTAATGAAAAGTGGAAGAAATGTATAGTACAGTAATTACCCGGATGCTGGTTATCTGGATCACCAGTTTCCTGGATTGGCTTGGGCCCTTCAGGTAGCTAAACTTTTTTTTACTGTAATTGTACTACATCTTTTTTATGGCTTAAATTTTTCCCCTAATTTTCAAATACATATAAGGAATTATGTATTAATGTTTTATTTGAACATAAATAAATATGTAGCATAATAATAGCCTTTTGTAGAAATTTTTTCCCACTTTGAACTGCCAGTGTAGCCTACTTTCAAAGAAAAATCCTATTGTCCAGATTTTCCACATATTTCGACAGCTTGTGGTCCCCACTAATCCGGATGATTGGAGTTATACTGTATTGTGATGATGTGAATTAGTTCAGGGTACTGTCAAAGACTGAAGTACACACAGCAGAGCCACTAGTGCCTGAGCCCAGTGCCTTTGAGGTTGAGATGGCTACTGAAAAGCTAAGAAGTCACAAATCACCAGGTATTGATCAGATTCCAGCAGAATTGATTAAAGCAGGGGGTAGGATTATTCGGTCTGAAATCCATAAACTTATTATTTCTATTTGGAATAAGGAGGAATTGCCTGAGGAATGGAAGGAGTCGGTCATTGTGCCTATTTATAAGAGGGGTGATAAAACAGATTGTAGTAACTATCGAGGCATATCACTTTTGTCGACTACATACAAAATTTTATCCAACATTCTTTTGTCAAGGTTAACTCCATATGCAGAGGAAATTATTGGGGATCATCAGTGTGGATTTCGACGTAACAGGTCAACTACTGATCATATATTCAGTATTCGTCAAATACTTGAGAAAAAATGGGAATACAATGAGGCAGTGCATCAGCTATTTATAGACTTCAAGAAAGCCTATGATTCAGTTAGGAGGGAGGTCTTGTATAATATTCTCATTGAGTTCAGCATCCCCAGGAAGCTAATAAGGTTAATAAAAATGTGTCTAAGTGAAACGTGTAGCAGAGTTCGGGTAGGCAAACATCTGTCTGACACGTTTCCTATTAAGAATGGCTTGAAACAAGGAGATGCTCTGTCGCCATTGCTTTTCAACTTTGCTTTAGAATATGCCATTAGGAGGGTTCAGGCAAACCAGGAGGGCTTGAAATTGAATGGTACACATCAGTTTCTGGTTTATGCTGATGATGTTAATATATTGGGTGGAAGCACACATAGTATAAAGAAAAATGCAGAAGATTTAATGATTGCTAGTAAGGAGATTGGTCTAGAAGCAAATGATGAGAAAACTAAGTACATGGTCATGTCTCGAAATCAGAATGCAGGACACAATCACAACATAATTATAGATAATAAATCCTTTGAAAGGGTGGAAGAATTCAAATATTTGGGAGCAACCCTAACGAATCGAAACTCCACTCATGAAGAAATTAAGAGCAGATTGAAGTCGGGGAAATGCTTGCTATCATTCGGTGCAGAATCTTTTGTCTTCCAGGTTACTATCCAAAAACACAAAGATTAGGGTATACAGAACTATAATTTTACCTGTTGTTCTGTATGGATGTGAAACTTGGTCTCTCACATTGAGGGAGGAACAAAGACTGAGGGTGTTCGAGAATAGGGTGCTGAGGAGGATATTTGGGCCTAAGATGGACGAGGCGACAGGGGATTGGAGAAGACTACATAACGAGGAACTTAACGACCTGTACTCATCACCAAATATTATTCAGGTAATCAAATCGAGAAGACTGAGATGGGCGGGGCATGTGGCACGTACGGGGGAGGAGAGAGGTGCATACCGGATTTTGGTGGGGAGACCCGAGGGAAGGCGACCACTTGGGAGACCCAGGCATAGATGGGAGGATAATATTAAGATGGATATTCGGGAAGTGGGATGGGGGGGCATGAACTGGATTGAGCTGGCTCAGGATAGGGACAGGTGGCGGGCTCCTGTGAATGCGGTAATGAACCTTCGGGTTCCATAAAATGCGGGGATTTTCTTGACTAGCTGAGAAACTGTTAGCTTCTCAAGAAGGCCTCTGCTCCATGGAGTTAGTTAGTTAGTTAGTTAGTTAGTTAGTTAGTTAGTTACTGTCAAAGATTGTAGTGTTTGTGATTACTACTACCTGCAGAATCATAAAATGGAATTTGAGTAGCTCTGCAGTATCAGCTGAGCAAGGGAAGATCCCATGCCATGACAATGGATCAGTTGTTCCTGTGATTATTGCAAGTAAAAATCAAAATGGTATCATGTGTCAACCCCCCCACATACAAACTATACTAACTCAGATCAGGCCCACTCAATCCGTAGTGCACAGGCATGCATAATTTGCCCTGGGAGACATCTGAAATGATAAAATATCTTTAATGCTTTCCCTGGCAAAGGTAAGATATAATACTGAAGCAATTCCATCCATTTCGCGGCAAACTCTGATTGACCACTGACCACCTCTTACACATTCCCAAGTGAACTATCGTAAGTATTATTATTAGCATGTTAGTGATAGTTCCTTGCCAGAGTTAAATTAACTTTTGTGAGTGACTGTGGATGTGTAGTGTTACATAATTATATGTATACTTGTGCACTCTAACTCTGTGCATTGAATTTCTTGCTGCCCACATGCAGACCAAATTTTCTCAAAGTTGTCCACATAAAAGATTGAGCAGGTGTGACTTATATGGTAAATGATGGATGGTGAACCACAGAGGCACAGTCCAAATAAAATCATAAAGAAATAACAACCAGGTGAAGCTAAACAAAAAAAGAAAATGGACATGAAAGAAAATACTATGTTGTGCACAAATTTAAACTGGCATAGATATGTAGGACGAATGGAAGAACATTAGGATAACGAGAAATACTTCGATATACACAACAAGTGAAAATATGGAATGGGGAGACCAGCAAGTCAGTGAAGAAGGCATTCATAAAGGAAAACAAAGCATCCAAAGGATGGGGACTGGAATGAAGGACATTTATGGTGTATCTGCACATAGACCACAGTACCATGGAAAGCATGAAACCCTCAACAAGGATATTAAAACACACTAAATAGTGAAGCAGAGAACATGACATCTGTAGCGGCAGAAGGACAAACCTGAGGGGCTGATGCTGTCTCCGACGTGGCTGCAACTTCTGATGCCTCAACTTTTTCCTCGCTAACCTGAAAACAAAACATTTTTTTTACATACAAATTTGTCTGGTCCTCCTCCTGTGGAATTCGTTTAATGAAATGTGAACAGCAGGAAGCATCTCCTTCATGAACTGCACCCCACTGTGGCTTAATGGCAGTTTAATAGCTACATCTGGTGTGCAGGCATTATGACTACCGTGCTGTGATTCAGAACTGCTTCACCCCCCCCCCAAATAACCCCAAAACGCTGCGCATCCCTGGAATAATAATGGGACTTGGACACACGCTCCCTCCCACGCACACAAAAGCATGAACTTCGTTTTCAGTGCTTTACGCAAATGAGCCAATCAACCTGAGCGTAAAACACTCCATTATATTTGATACTTTGGAATCCGCACGAAGCGGTTGTAGTTCGGATCCACTACAACTACGACGAACTCAGTCTCATTGAAATTCTACTTGTATATCCATTTTTGGATTCCTTCCACTGTTTCTGTCCCCCCCCCCCCCCCACAAAGCAGTAAACAAAAGACGCAACAATGCATTATCGCGCCGGAAGCAGCACCGGATATTCTGCCTGCAATTTCATGGCTTACTAAGCGGCCTGTCCGTGCTCACGACTCGCTCCCACAGCCCGTAAGACAAACGGAAAGAGATGGCCATAGGGTTTGGTTCAGCAGTCTTCACCCATTTCTTTATGGTGATTAAAGTAAAGGTGAGGTGGGTCGAGCCTTCAGTGCGCATCTGGAACAAAAATACCCATCGACTCGTTCATAGGGGATAACTGGGGAGAAGAACACGCCCTGCATTTGTGAACTTAATTCATCTGGTTCAGGATAAAGTTCAGTGGCGGGATTTTGTGAAAACAGTTACCACGCTACTGGTTCCATTAAAAACAGGAATAAACCGCACAAAACAGACGGCGTCTAACTGGAAAATCGAGTCAGCAGGAGTAAGAAAGTGTCAATGCATGAACTGAGGCCACCCCTGCACTTTCCCTCAACCACCAATCAGCACTTGATGCATGTTCCAATGGGCATGCACTCACGGTTTCTTCTATGTGTGGTTTCCGAAGACAAAACCTTTTCCTGTCCATAAAAAAAGGGGTTGCTGGATTATAACGGTCTGGTCTGGAATTCTGTATCGGACGTTGACAAGTGGAAGTAGGGGTCGTCCCCTGTTGCCTCTAAGGGTCGATACATGAAACGAACGCAGTGTCTGTCCTGGCCGATGGACAACAGTCCCGTGGTCTTGGGCCATGGGCTCCAATCCCATTGTTAGCATAAGTGTGTTTGTGTGACGTGTAGGTAGACGCCTGCAGTATGTGTATTCCGATTCTCCAGCCGTACAGTACAGTAAAATCCTGGTCCGTCTGTGGAATAAACTGTTTTCAATTTCAAAATAGAATTTTTGTCTACAACGCGTCAGTGCACTACGGTCAGTTCCTGTGGGAAGATCCACCAGCTAGTGCTACCCGTTAGCTCTTCAGAAAAACCCGCTACCATACTCGGTAAAGCCCCTTATTATGGTAGTGTCCTACAATAACTGTCACTTGTTGGATAACATGCAATTAGCCTTCCTACATCAAACACAAACTCTGACCCACATTTGAATTAACCTTCGTCGATTTCGTTTCAAAGTAAGCAGCAACCACCGACCGCAGTTCGCAAAGATCGGGAGAAGTTCCGAAATCAACGTAAAATGCAATTAATTTTCTGTCAAAGAGGTCGGGCTGTCTTTTTAAATAAATGTGTTAATTACTTTCTTTTAACAACGAAGACTCACGGTACAAGACAGCATTTTTTAAAACATATGAATAAAAGACGCAATCACTATTAACCTCCAGTTTCTTTGGCTTCTCCAACTTGAATTTTAACACCATCACGTTGTGGCCCGACCTACGGCACTGGAACTGCATTATAGACCCTCGCTGATCTTCTGAGCAGTGCCACTACTTTACACCTTTGAAAACGGTAAGCCAGGATCGACGAAGAAAAGAAGCCGCTACCACTGGCAGCCATGGGCCTTTTTCAATATCAGAGGGAGAGAACGCTCACAGTTCAAAGGTCCTGGAAGGTAATCAGTAAAACAGGGCGTGTTTACTTACTTCAACCCAGCCGTTTATTAAACAGCAGGCCAGCAGTCACGCTTACAGTTCTACGGCCTGATCTTTAGTAAGGAACATTGCTTTTATGGCAGAGTGTTGATACACTGCAGCAAGAAAATGCAGGCAAAGGCCGCTTCGGAATACAACGCACCATCATTGAACGTACACGTTCTGACAGTCCTCACAGAAACGTTAATATGCTACATACATCCTACTTAGCGCAATGTATGACAGATAAATTATTCTTTCAATAACAAAAATCTCTCTACACGCCTGCAGCCTTAGCAAGTTCACGAGCAATCCAAATGCTAATTTTGTCTGGACATACTTCCAGTGTAACTAAACACATTCACAACAGCTGGCCGTTCTTTGCTTCTTATCATTTGTCTTTCACAAGCTTCGGAAATCGAACAAATTGTAACGAACGTGAGTGTTTCAACAAAACGCCATCACGGTTGCGGCAGTTTATTTACTTATAATCAACATTACTTAGCCACAATATGGACCAAGGTGACACGTAGGCCCGGGCGCATACACATACTTCAAACAGAGAAGCCACAGAGATGTGGGTAAAACGGCAACGAATACACTAATAATAATAATAATAATAATAATAATAATAATAATAATAATAATAGTTTAATATTGCAGACAGCGTTATATGCACCACGAATAGTAAGGGCGGAATAGCTGCGATACTGTATACCCTAGAAACGTGGTTTGTTTCAGGTACATAAGTGTGAATACCCTGCACAAAGGATAACGTAATAATAATAATAATAATAATAATAATAATAATAATAATGGGTTTGTAAGACGAATATAGAATATCGGTGGGAAATCCTCTTAAGTAACATGTACGCGAATATTAAAAGAAATCACATTCAACGGTTAAACCGCAGACAATCAATGTTTTGTTTGGCATAGCTTGGGTCTCACAGTCATGTGATTGTATCACAATGGAGTCGCCATTAGCTTAATTTAGTTGACCTCAGAGAAGGGCAGCACAGATAAACCCAACAAATTCCTCTGTCTCCTCTTTTTGACCTGAAAGAAAACTATGATGATCATATTAAGCAATTTAGTACTTGATTTCAACGCATGGGCGTCACTATAGCAGCAAAGGAAGGCACAGTCCGGCAGTGTACAGTCTACGCACTGCCCGGTTGGAATCTTGGCAGGATCAACAGATACCCTGGCTGAGAATTTTTGTGTTTTTCCTCAATCCCCCCAATTAAATTGTGGGACAGCACCTCCAGCAGAAACCACGCCCACCAACACTTCCCTCCGCCTCATTTCCAATTCGTTATTCACAATCATCCTACCATTCGGCGCTAAACTTACACTTTTTTGTTGCTGTTAAAGGTAAAGGTGTACCCGTGCTCAACTAAGCACAAAGTAATGAAGACATGTGAAGCAGTGGAGGAACGTGAACATCGTTATGGCTGCAAAATAATTTCCCATGTGATGTAATTTGTGATAAAGGTAGTGTCATTCGGGTTTTATGGTTTTTATTTGGCAACACCCTGACAGCATCGCATAAACTACAGTCAGCTGAAATGAACACCTCGCCGGACGAAGCTTGAATAAACTGATATTTAAAAACCATGTAGTGGAGCACGCTCTGGGGGCCTGTCAATACCGATTTAGAAATTCTGTCCAGGTCCTGACCAAGTTGACTAGCCAGGTGTCGATTTAGTAAATTCTGATCATGTATTTTGCAATACCGCAGCGCCGCTCCGTCTTTAGAAACCAAAATACTAGAAACTGTTGCTACATAGTGCAGATTCTGAAGAAGATACGGTCACTTCAGCCAGTCGGGGGGAAGGGCATCCTCTAGATCACTGCTTTTCAACCGGTGGTACGCGGACGGTCAACTAGTAGTACGCGAAGACTTCAGTCTCGCTAACCAGCAAAACATTCCGGAATACCAGGATCTTCAAAGTATAAACTGTCTATTATTACTATTTTCGATACCCAGTGGAACACCTACGTTGTCTGTCACAGCGGCACGCCAGAAAAACAGGCTGAATAGCACTGCTCCAGATACACCGGTGGTTGCGGAAGAGTGGTAAGCCCATAGATTAAGGCGAAAACTTCGGTTCCTACCTCCCAGAGAACAAACCACATCCCTATCTTTAACCTTTTAAAGCCTAGTGGTAACTTTACATACGACCATACGACCAGGTTTAACATTAAAAAATTCTACGTGGTGCCCACATTGCGTTTATGTGTTCTGTACGGATCTCAGAACAAACAGCAACTTTTGCCTTATAAAACATTAAGAGATCGGTTTTTATAACCGAAGTGGAGAGTGTTTACAGCGCGGTACGCACTGAGTCCTTATATAAAACAGATACGCTTCGTCTTTAAAGGGTTAATCAGTCAAATCAATCAATACGTTTAGAAAACAGAAGGCTGTTTGTTCCGCGACCAAACACTACGTGTATGAGGTCTTCATGTACGTGCATATGAACACTACCGTCTGGTAACAAAAGGCGTAGGAAGCACGTTAATCTGAAAGGTCGGTAAATTTCAATCGGACTACGCGGAAGAACAGCCCAGTGGGCAAAATAAGTTACTGGAAGTTTTAAAGCACGAGATAGTAGCTACACAGGTAAGCCCATTAACCAATCAACCGCAGGGATGCACATTACCTCCGGATCCATGTGTTCCGTCTTCTTACACACAAAAGTACGCGTCTTCACGCAATAAACACTGCCACAGGACTGAAAATTCGCGGTACAGCGGTTTCCTTATATAAATAAAGTCGCCCACTGCAGCTGCTGATCGGCTGCCAAACTGCACGTTCGCGTTACATTTGCCCCTCAACATTCCCAACCTTCGGCAAGGTTCCCACAGCCCACAAGTGGCGCACAGGGTGTGGTTAGGATCATATTCACTTCCGAACCCTCGCGAGACGAAGGCCGTCAGAACCTTAAAGAGTTCACATCACTGTAAATACAGCAGAACTTACAAAACGAATCCCCAGCAG
The DNA here is from genome assembly GCA_013340265.1 of Coptotermes formosanus. NCBI lineage: Eukaryota > Metazoa > Arthropoda > Insecta > Blattodea > Rhinotermitidae > Coptotermes > Coptotermes formosanus. The sequence continues at coordinate 918,587 of BLKM01012573.1, read as the reverse complement.
CTGCGCCATTACGTTTTTTTTTTCATGAAAGACTGCTTCCGTATACAACGTTACCCCTTCGTCTTTGTAACAGAAACTACTTGTTCTCTGCGAGGTAGAAAGCGAACTGTTAAATACAGTCTGGATTAGTATTAGTCGATCCAGTCCCCGCGCGGTCTGAGGCGTGGGTCTGCGACCGCTTACTTGCTGGGATTGCGGGTTCGAATCCCGCTGGGGGCATGGATGTCTGTCACTTGTGAATGTCGTGTGTTGTCAGCTAGAGGCCTCTGCGTCGGGCTGATCACTCGTCCAGGGGAGTCCTACCAAGTGTGGTGTGTGTAACTGTGATCGTGAAGCCTCGGTAGTAAGGAGGCCGTGGTCCACTACGGGCTGTTGCGCCATGGGGGGAAAAAGTCATCAACGGCCGAATCGCCCTAGATGGTGAACAATGAAGCCCATTTCCCATTATTTCATCCTCAGTACCAGACCACAGACCTACTCTATCCTACTGTATCCGGCCGCCAATTAAATCAATACATTCTCAAGACGTATGAAGAAAATCCCGCAACTTTTGGCGGACGACGTAAAGAAGTTTCAATCTATCGAACTGAGGTCAGACCGAGATGTTAGGTGTTCTCTTCCGGGTGACATCAGGTGGGTAGTAATCGGTGAGGCGAGCCGTGGCTGCGGGTAGGTTGGAAGGTCGTTGAATCGACTATCCGGTTATCCTTTGTACTCGTCAAGCTGTGCAGGAACCTGGTCCTTCAGCCTACATACCGACTGTGGGGGGCACAGCGAGGTGTACTTGCACCGTCTCGAGGAAAACAAGTCTACACGTGTAACAAAGATAAACCCAACTGGGAAGGAAAGAGAAACAGTGAGTATGAGGCAAACAAAATGGGAGGACAAATAAAATATATTTTATTTTTGGTACAACGAACTGTTTCAAGTCGTCCAGAAAGCAAACACAAGTTAAAAGTATCGAATATCGACAGAACTCCACCAAATTAAATCTGATAGGAAACATGTCCAGTTCCTTCGAGGATGAAATATATTGGAATATACAGATTGGGGTGAGGGGCGGGTGGCATCCGATGAAGCTCAAATCGAACTTCGTCTACTGTTGATTACTGCCGCCACCAGTACAATTCATGGTTGCACTGTCCGTTTCTAGCAGTCCAAACTGGCTTCTTCATGCAGCATGCCCAGTGTTTTCGTGGACTCCTGTATGCATGCATAACAGCGACGGCGGTCGAGGTATTTCCGCGCAATTTCTGTATTTACTATGAAGGTCGCGTCCGATTTGGCACAGCCACTGTTGTTACTCTACCCTCCCACAACAGCAAGTGTTGTCGCGATATTTCACTGAAGGTCGCATATTTGCACCTGCCGGTCTGTGAATTCGTAACATGCTTACCGCGAGTGCGCCGTATGTGTTTACCTTCTTCAGCGAGTTAATGTAAAACAACTGACTGAAATGCGCAACGCGCACAGTAGCGGCCGCATCCTATCCTCAGGCACGAAGTCAACACTTGCCACAAAGGAATGACGATCTTCGCCAGGATATCCGGTCCCGGGGCCAGGATTTGAACCGGGAGCTCAAAAACATGAAACAGAAGCCACATTCGGTTCGACAGCCTCCTCGTACCGTTTCTGCCTTCCAGATATACTTGTTTCATATCTAGGTCACGACAGTGGCTTGTCGAAGATTTTTACCGTGTTTTCCATGTCAAGTAAGCACTATTCAAGATTTGGTACGGTCAACATTCGGCGCTACATAATTCGTTCAGCTGATAGAGTAGTAGCAGTAGCAGCAGCATACCCGTTCGTTCCATTAGGAACAAGGGGCATCTGTGAAGCATCTCCATCTGACAACTGATACAGGGTCATCAAATAAATCGGTTTACAAACAACAGCCAATACTAAATAATCACACCCAAAGTAGCGTCCACATTTCTTTACACTACAAATGCGTCACATAAACTGCCCCTTCGTTACAGCACTTCAAGATAGCCGCATCTGTCGGTCACGACTCACAACCTGCGGTTCACGAAACCCTTGCAGGTACTAAGCAATCTGCGACGTTGGTAACAGGCAACTTTCCCTCTATTTTTTTTTAAAGATGCGCGAACTTGCTACTGCTCCAAACAGAAAATTTTTACACGACCTGACAAGTGCGCTGCACTTTAAAAGTTTTTTGTAATATGCACAATAAGAACATTTACAATAAAAATTGCAAAATTCTAGCTGCGCGGCAAAAATTCAATTACTGCACGGCCGCGCAGCTTAGAGGTCACAGCGGTAACGGGTCACCAAGCCACATATCTTGCAGTTCTGTTTCCTGTGTGGCTCTTGAAAACATGGCCCAGTTGGCCTGTCATACATAATACAAGTATTACAAAATAAAAGCTCTTCATGATTTTGGTGGATTCCTGAACATGTTGTTCGTCTGGATTAATACTAGAATATGTTATGGAAATCCTATATACGCTAATTCTGAGGTGACGGACAAAACATGTTCTTGGTGAGATCTGTAATCATACCACTTCTTCGGCCACCTGCCTTTTCATCCAGACAATGGGATCTAATACACGCGAAAATGTGTACTTCCAGTGGAAATTTCATTCTAACACCTATTTTGACACTCATAGCTTCCGTCTCCCGATAACTTAGTTCCTACGTGTCGTGTTCTGCTGAAGACTGCAGCTTACAGATGGTCAGACGTGACCACCGCATTACGTATCGAATTTGTGTTCTTAGCACAAAGCAGAAACAATTCGACGCATCCAATCGCTGAAATGAACGGTAACTTAGAAACACAAATGATATCCTGCCGACTATTCTATCTTGACACAATCCAAGGCAATCCACTAAAAATGGCGCGACTCCAACACCTTTCATTTGTCTAATACTCCATTCTTTATTGGGTTCCTTAAATGCCTATACGGTGGAATCATGTCTCTACCCGGGCACATCGTCTCAACGTCCCGTTCATATGAATACTTTCGTTTCAGTTATTCCATTATTAATTATAAGACACGAAATATCCATTACAAGCCTGGAACTGATTACTCAACTGTCCACCGCCCCTCCACCACATCCCACCATGTGCCTGGATTTGCGTTCCATTATAGCGCGATGCAATCACATGCTCAAGAATTCTGGATGCTTGCAACAAATTTAAATTTGTTTAATGCATACTGGAATGAACACTGCTACTGACAGGAAACCTACGCCTTAAAAAGTACCACGACATTTTAACGATTCAATTAATCTAAGTTCCCTCTTCTGGTTTGTAACGAAATGTAAAGATGAACATGTTTCCTAAGTTTCGGAGGAAGTTTATACATCCTGTTGTAACAGGTAGACAAGGAAGACACAAATAAACTGCCGAGAAAACAATGCTTTCAGGATGAGAATAAGAACGAGTAAGGGATATTGTGTGTGATGAAAGACAATGAAAGCATACACTACAAGGTGAAAAATGATAGGACAGAATTAAGATATGTTTCTTCGATTCCCCTCATTCCGTCTTGCGGAGCAAACTCGGTCACGCGGTCATCTCAGTCTGGACGCCGAATAGCCTGGGGTTTCGTTATTTCCATCAGTCTCTCCTTGCAAAGGCTGAGGTACTACCTCAAACTGAGCCACGACCACTTCCGACCGCGCATTTACCAATTCATTAACATCAATTCGACGCTACAGTCTCAACTAATGATAGCCTTGTTAGATAAATCTGCAAGTGGCAACCATGAATTTATGGTTCTTAAAGCGATCAGCCATATTATCTGCACAAAGTAAAGCCATCTTTCTAGTATGTCCTCCTGAATTTATTCACCTCGTATTTGCTAATCTGAAAACTAGATGAAGCTTGGTGCTTCCGAATCATCGTACACTTTTTCCACAATAATGTACAAGTTGTACTTGAGTCGCCGTGAAAACCCAAAAGCTTACAATGCAATCTTGTGTGTTACCTAGAAACATGCAATAAATACTCGGTAGTGCCACGTCAGACTCACAATGGAAGCAACCGCGCATGACGAATTTTATTGTATTGTAGGTAAATATTAAGCACTAGGTCGAGAGCTCCAGCCATCCCTGCAGTGAAAGCGAAATTTGAGGGTAAATCGCAGACTGTTGCCCCTGGCACACGTAGGTGTGGCTGCAAGCATTAGTGAACTGCCTAATCCCACTTTCCTTCTTTTTAGCAGTTCCCCAAAGAAACAGAATTCGAATATTCACGTCTTCTGGATGTTATGTCGTGTCGAATGGTCAATAATTCCAGACGTTTCCAAGTATAGCAGTGTCTTCTTCTTCTTCTTCTTCTTCTTCAGGATGAAGCATTCTATGGCCTCAAAGACGAGGCACTACTCTGGAATACAAGGTTTTTTTCATTTTGTGCCATTATAATCTTATCCTTCTGCATGCCACGAAAGAAACAAATCGGCTTTCTACCTAACACCTGTCCCCGACTGGTGCTGATCTGTGACATGAGCCTGACTGTACGTCATTTCAGGCTTCCGCTGCGTTGTAGATGAGATCTGTGCTCTTCTGGGATATTACACAGCGAGGAGTGGTAGCTCTGTACCGACATTTCGGAACAACCTATCGGTCCCATGTTCAAGGGTAAAGAAGTCCAAGTTATCGGTCCCATGTTCAAGGGTAAAGAAGTCCAAGCTATCGGTCCCATCTTCAAGGGTAAAGAAGTCCAAGCTATCGGTCCCATCTTCAAGGGTAAAGAAGTCCAAGCTATCGTTCCCATGTTCAAGAGTAAAGAAGTCCAAGCTATCGGTCCCATCTTCAAGGGTAAAGAAGTCCAAGCTATCGGTCCCATGTTCAAGGGTAAAAAAGTCCAAGCTATCGGTCCCATCTTCAAGGGTAATGAAGTCCAAGCTATCGGTCCCATCTTCAAGGGTAAAGAAGTCCAAGCTATCGGTCCCATGTTCAAGGGTAAAGAAGTCCAAGCTATCGGTCCCATCTTCAAGGGTAAAGAAGTCCAAGCTATCGGTCCCATGTTCAAGAGCAAAGAAGTCCAAGCTATCGGTCCCATCTTCAAGGGTAAAGAAGTCCAAGCTATCGGTCCCATGTTCAAGGGTAAAGAAGTCCAAGAAGAAAGCTTGGACTTCTTGGGCCCTTGAAGATGCGACCAACAGGTTGTCCCAAAACGTCGGTACAGAACTACCACACAACGCTGCATTATATATCCCAGAAGAACGCAGATCTCATGAGCTTGGCTCCTCTCGTACTGCGTCTCGGCGCTTAAAGCCATCCATTTGCAGTTTTCAAGCAATATAAACACACGTCACTCCATTATTTTCCAGCAGTAAGTTACTGTGACCGTTTGTTTTGTGCCTAAGTTGCATGAACTGTAGGTATATGCTCGGTCGGAACAACAGACGTACACAGCACCGACACTCCGAGGCAGTATGGTGGATCACTGAAGGGTGTTCACCCCTGTGCAGAGCAACGGTGCAGCTCAGCGATCGATGCCAGACACCCGGCGGTAACCATGGCAACGGCAGCATCCCTCGCTGCACGATCACCAACTCCCATATACTGAGAAAAACCTCGACCACGTGGCCTAAAGATAAAAAATATACCCAGTGTACTGAGGTAAGGCTACACCCATAGGCTTCAGCGTACGTCGCTATGTAGAAGACACTCAAACTCACTGGTACAATCGAAGACTGAACACCACAAACACCAAACACCGCCACTGAACAAGATCCAAAACATCTTGTACCATTCTTACAAGCCTATTACCCTAATTATTCTCCCATTTCCTCTGCATGAGCTCTTCGACAGATCTCTGCAACAAAACCCTGATGCTTAGACTTGCAGGGCTGTTGCAACAACATCTGTTTCATTACACGCACTGGTGCTGCGCGAAGGGAATGTCTACTGCGGAAGAAAGTTTTGCCAGAAGAGTGCAATTTTGCACATCATGTCAGGCAGCAGACGCTGCTCCTGTATCGACCAACACCGACTGCTTATTTGTAAGAAAGAAAAAATATAATTTTTAATATTGTTGAAGATAAAGCTAAAGTCGCCCCTGTGCTTATTTAAGCACCACGCCATGCAGTCCTGGTAAAGTGCATTCCTAACGCTGGCAGTAGGCGGAAGTAAAGTCATCTACACGCGTCGGTCACTCTACTACTGGGGGACAAAACCCCCTTGTGTCCAATGGATAAGAGGCTGGGTGGGCTCTACAACCGCCCTGGACACTTCTGAGAACAGAAAATTTCTTGCCCATGCCGGGGCATGAAGGATTCCTTGGTCGTACGTGCATGGGTTGGTCACTAGACGGAATATGGTCGTGTGTTCACAAGAAACCGTCGTACCACCGTGACTACCGGTTCACATCCGAAACCATTCGTTGGAAAAAACTGAATTCGGTATATGAGGTCTAAACTAAAATTCGTCTGGGGAGTTTGGCCCCTATCACTCTACACTTGTTTCCATCCAACCATCCATGTATGGCACTACAACCCCATGTGGGCCTAAGCCTCCCTCAAAAGGTGCCCCAATCATCTGTTTCCCCAGCTCGTCTCCTCCATCCTCGTATTCCTAGGACCTGCAATGCATCCCCCTGCACGACGTCCTCCCATCTTGTTCTCGGTTTTCCTGCTGATTTAGGTTTTGCTACACTTCTGTTTACCGTGCATGACATACACCTTTGTGGAAATCAAATAAATTAAAATTTCACCATACAACCTCACGACAACCTGAATCAAACAGTTTTTGGGAAGGCGTATACGGACTGAAGAAGTCAGTGAAGAGTTCCTGCACGTGATGAGGCATCAGAACCCAACTGTCACAAACTGTAGGCACGAGGCACGTACAATTAGTACGGATTCCTAGCATATGACTTGTTGGCGAAGCATTTTTAATTAGCAGTATGAGGCAGCAATTGTAGCAGGGGTAACATGCAGCAGATGGCGCAACAGCCTGTCACTGTCACCGTCACATGTTATTCGGGGAATAAGCCGATGTGCAATGGCAACAGCATGGGAAACTTGGTCCCGCGAAGAAATGCGTAGCGTGATTTGGCGAAACATGCTTCCACATTCAAATTCACCACCCAGTGATAATGGTGTGCAGTGATGACATAATCAGAGTTCAGCATGTCCGAAAAAGAACACAATTCGAACTGATTTTGGAAAAGCGACGAGTCAGATTTCGAGATCTGTCCGCTGTACTCGGGCTACCCATCGGAACCGTACACAACAGTGACCATTTCTACCGATTTCTACTGTGACGAAACTTCGAAACTCGTAACAAGACGGGGCATTTGCATCAAAGCGCCCCCGGAATTATGTTGAAAAATAATGATACATCAGTGGGGTAGACGTGATACATTTCACGCTGTAATGTTTTCTCATTTACTTCCTATAACGCGGGACGCCTTACTTAACATCTTTCGTAGCAAACATATCCCTCATTAATGTCGCTACCATACTTTACGTTATGTTAATTTTCTTCACGCAGCCCGAAGCATGTTCGTGTAATTGGTGTTAGTATGGCTATGCCAATAAGAGATAAGTACTGCATGAATCATATGATTCTCGGTATCTATCGGCTTCTACGAACTGCATCAGCAGTTGGTGCGTGGCACATCACGATCTGCATTCCACTCTTATTATGCAGGTAAACAGACAATCCGGTCTGCACAACGCGACGTGCACTCCTGTAAGTACATGTACTTCGTTAACCAACACTCATGACGTGACACATCTCACACAGCTACCATCCTTTCCCATACTCGCATGCGCACAAGTTGGGTCTATGTATGTATGACAGATGAAAACAGCTACTGCGTTCCCGACTCTTCTTTCTCCCAACCCGACTACTCGTACCAAAAAAAAAAGTCGCTAATTCTGCGGACCCCTTCCCCAAAATTACCCCAACGCCGAGTTACGCGTGAAGCTGGAATATTCACAAATATGAAATGTAGCCAGGGATAGCGTTGTCGCTGCACGGTCCGCGGATCGAAGCCCGATGGGGTGAGATTTTCCGCACCCGTCCAGACCGACCCTGTGGCCCTCCTGATTATTCCCGGGGTACAGCGGCCTGGGCGTGGCGTTGACCACTCACCCCATCTAACGCCGGGGTTACAGGAAGAGTAAAGCTATACTTCCACTCCCCCACTGGGCCTTAATGGACTGTTCTAGGGTGACCTTCACCTTTACTTACACAGTATACCGCAGAAACCTTATGACGTCAATGGAACATTTTATTACAAGAACACAATATCTTAAAGACAGTGACAATAAAAGGTCGGCAAACCCTAAAGATAAAAAATAACAACGCTCTACAAAGCAGAATCCACCGGAGTCGCGAACCCCCAAGTTGACAAATACCGTCCTAGACTTTGTACACTTCTGCATCTGTAAGTACGCGGTCACGGCGACATGCGAATTCAAATAAAATGCAGACATTATACTATGGCGATTACTGCCAACAATAAAAATGTGCACATTAAAACTTGCCACGTTGACTACAGAAGTGCATACATTACGACTGGCTTGCAACACACTCATTGAACATGAATCACAGCTGATTCAATCATATAGCCTGACGCTGCCAACCAGTGACATGGTGACTGTGTGCAGGAGCCCGAGTTTATTAGCGGTCCTGTTGGCCGGACAATATGATATCAATGCAAGCCGAGGATCCACAGGCCCGTGATTCAACTTCCGGCGTGTTTAAAATTTAAATGCCACTTACGTTCTCAGCCTGTCTCAGACCACACGTCCGCTGCGTGTGCGACACGCGGCAAGAAATCGAGCTACGCGACGAAAGAACGCCGGGTGGATACGCGTATATTTCGCACTTAGTGTAAATATCATTCTTCACAGAGATAACAGTGCACATATAGGTGCGTATCACAGAGATAACAGTGCACATATTGGTGCATATCACAGAGATAACAGTGCACATATTGGTGCGTATCACACTCCACAGGCGGATGATTCCTGCAGGTATTTACGACCGACTGGGGGGGGGGGGGGGTTCGTTTCAACAGAAGTCCATTTATTGATATGACACGCGTTTGCAAGATCCGCGTCTCCTACACTGTACATAAGCGTATGCTTTAACTTACTGCAAAGCAGAGTTACAACGAAAATAAGCCCGTCGACTGGTCATGATATTTCACCGTGTTTTACAGCAAGTTAGACAAATCCCGGCAGTACAGGTCTTCTAGTACCTATTTCTCCTAGCAAGCATTTTCCTTCGTCTCATTCTAACTTCTGAAAATCCCAGCCCAACAATTACGGCACAGAAATGCGCTGTCCAGAAGCGAACAATCAGAATAGCAACATGAGCTTTTAAGACTGTCGCGGCTGTGTAGCTTTAGTTACCCTTATTCTGGGATACGACTCCGCGTAACTGGGTAGCGGGTTAACTGCGTTTCGAGACAGGGCTGTAGTAGTGCACCGCCCCATTACGTGGTGAGAAATTAGGTTTGTGTGATGAGCATGCGGTTCAAGCCAATCTGCACGGGTCACCTACACACTCTGAGTGCGTAAAACTGTCTGGCTCCTACTCCAAAGAAAAATGTCTCATACCGTGTTTTATGGAAGCGCGAAGGTGGCGTCATCAAAATGCTGCCAACAGGCCCCGCCTTAAGGCATATGACACCAGGGCTAACCCTCACACCTGTTCCTACATACATTAGCAACTACGTCTAGTACTCCCGAGTGGTCTCTTACCTTCTGGTTTTCTGACTAAACTTTTGTATGCATTTCTCGTTTTCCCCATACGTTATAAAGGGCAACCAAGTCTACATTAGTCCGAAATCTTCACTGCGGACAGCATCTAATCCGTTTACTAGTTCTGGAGACAGACGACCCGGCACAACCTTCCTAGTATGTGCTCATTTTGTCAAGCAAAACACTGCCAGATATATCACGTTATGCTGTCGCCAAGCAGTTTGTGATTTAGAAAGACATTAACGTCGCGATGTCGTGGTTGGCATTCCTGCTTCCAAGTCCCTGAAGCAAACGCTTTAAACGGCGACGACCAGCACGTCCTTAACCATTCTTTGCGAAAAACACACAGTAGTTTTTCATTCAACGTTGTACTATGACAAGGTGTCGTCAGAGCAGGAAGCCAGTGTGAAAATGAAAGCGGCCACGGGGTGAAACGCAGACTTCAGTTTTTATCCAAGATCACTGATATAAGCAACATTACTCCAAATGAGAACATTATCGCTCCTCTGTAAGATAAAAAAATCCACAGCTTCCATCCAGGGCTTTGAAGTCGGTACACAGAAGCTCCGACTCCGACTCCTCGATTTTTAAAACTTCCGACTGCGACTCCTCGATTTTTAAAAGTCAGACTCCGACTCATTCATAACAGCTCAATATGCATTAATAACGGTAAACCTATAAGACATTTCATCGCCACCACGTGAATCATCAGGCTACTATTTTGACTTATAATCTATATTTAATTATAAGTCTAAAGGTTACTGTAGCTATCAGGGCTGTGGAGTTGGAGTATCTAGTTAAGATTAGGCTGAAGTCGGAGTCGGTACATTTTTCCCGACTCCGACTCCACCTAAAAATTCCTTCCAACTCCACAGTCCTGCTTCCATCTCAAGCTGTATTGTAACCGTGGGGCAATTAACTAATATGATTAACGCTTGATGATATCAATGCAAATTCACGAACGCAATTACTTATGTCACTAGAGATCAGACAGCCATTGTGTGGGGAGACGTTTGTCACTTAGCTCAATCAGTTGGCGCCAGTCATACGGATGACAGCACAGTCCACCTTGACGGAAGAAATACAGACACCATAAGAAGGGGAGCTCCCCCACACCTGAATTCAGAGACCAGTGTTGCCAACCATTAAGAACGGCCGGTGCCGTAACACGTTACCCGCCACTGCCTTCTGGGGACGCAGGACAGTACGCGACATGTTCACCACTTAACCGTCACACCCAAGGAAAATGAGCAAAGAATAAGACACCAGATTGGTGGACAAGCATTCTCCCAGCAGCTCTACTTACGCCTTCGGCTTCGTGTTAATTTATTGCAAATGCACAGGCAAATCCATTCCTGGCAAAGCTGACACAACACACTGAAGCAGCAGCCGTAAGAATTAGAAAGCACGAGACGGCAACCTCGCACATGCATAACGTATCATTCTTACAGACGAACTGATCAATGACATTAATCTCGAACAAGGGGCCGACTCCTGCAACGTGTACAGCTTAACAATACTTGTGTTGGTACCTGCAACACCAGTTGTAATCGAACTGCTTTCTGGCGTTTCGTAAGACAGCACACTGAAAGGCTTCCTAAGTGCGAGTTCACTCTATGCATTGTTGACCCGAAACATACAACGGTCATCTGAGACAAGTGGAGCCTAATGAACGCAGTTCGCAATATGCCTGATAACTGCGGCTGTGGTGACAAGCGTAAACCACCGAACCACATTCGCGGGCATTAAAGTGGTCGCTTGTAGCAGTGGTAATGTTGCACAGTACAACACACGTTATCATTAGCAGCACCCATACGCATAAATCTTCCGCTCACGTCATTTCTTTTTGGATACAATTAGTGTTTGTTTTGGAAGTACTGGTTTCAGAGGACTCAGCCTGGGTATTGGCCATAAATAACTCTGGCGAAAGCAGTTAACCAGTTGTTTACCGGTAACCGGTGACAAATCTCAGACCGTCAATCACCTGATAAAAAGCGCGGTTGATGAAGGGACCAACCCATAATGCCTTGCACTTTATTTGTAAACAAACCATAGAATAACTCCGCCACATGTGGGGCACAGCTGTGGGGTAGACACAGTGTAAACACGAGCACAGTACAACGCACCGCCACGTCTAGCCAGTTGTGTACTACTGAATAACTAAAGTATTTTTATGGGTCTTTATATAGCTGATTTGTTAGTATCGTTCACAAATATTTGAACTTTGCCACATTTGCGCAGGATTTATTTGCTAGCTTTCTGCTGTGATTCTGTTCTGCATTCTGTCGAGACACGTACACACACCCAGTTTTCTCCGTATTTGCTTCCGACCAACTCCTCTCCTTACTAGCAACTAACGAATTCCCCTGCTTTTCTTGACAGTATTTACGTTTTCACCCAATAAATTAACACACCATATAAACAGCGTATTTCTGCAGTGTCCTGCTACCTTTTCCCGACTATCTGATAACTGCAGAATATCTGATCAGTGGTTAATCTATCATCGAAATCCACACTGACGGCCTCAAATCGTATCGTCTACACATGCAGTTAACCCTACCAGAAGGATGCTGGATAACATTTTTTACATTGCTGATCACCCTTCTTTTAAATAGGTATAATGACCGACTTCTTCCACCGGGTCAGGCACTTTTTCCATTTTCTAAACAGATCAATTACATCTATGAACCTCAGAACGTACTCTTGTACTTCCAGACTGAATCAGTTCTGCTGCACTTTAATCAGTGCCTAGTGATTTATACCGTCTCAACTTGTCAGTACAGTCGCAACTTGAAAAGCACTACATTTGGGAAAAAAGTTGCTCAGCTACATACATTTCAGTCTATCATCACTAATCCCATGTGCATTCAAAAACAGCTGACAAGAGTGATTCTTCGGCCTATTGCCAACACTGAGGGACTATGCAAGCAGATGACTCTGGTCATACTGTACCACGGCAGTTCTACGCTGACGACACTCCTTATATTCAAAATGCCTCTATACATGTCCCTAATACGCTTGTTCTGTCTGTTTTACACTCCTTAATTTCACCTTTCAAATATTCATTCTTTTTGTACCTGAAGTGTCTACTTCGTTTCATGCCTTACACTGTTCAGATAATCTGCATTAACCTTTTAAAGCCTAGCGGTAACTTTACATACGACGACCAGGTTTAACATTAAAAAATTCTACGTGGTGCCCACATCGCGTTTATGTATTTTGTACGGCTCTTAGAACAAAAGAAACTTTTGCCTTATAAAACATTAAGAGATGGTTTTTATAACCCAAGTGTAGAGTGTTTACAGCGCGGTACGCACTGAGTCCTTATATAAAACAGATAAGCTTCGTCTTTAAAGGGTTAATTTGGTCTGGATCCTGTAACCATTGCAATTTAGCCAGCTTTTCTGATCTAAAAATTTTGAAATGCTGAATCTGTAATATTAGGTACAGTATGTTCAAAACATCTGCAACAACAAGTAATTCTCTAAAGAGGGGCAGCACATTACACTCACCTCAGCAACCCCTTCCTTGGTGATGCCACCGTTCCTGTCCTCACGTGCCGGCTTGCTCTTATCTTTCTTCGAAAAGCTGATTGACCGGAAAGACCACTTCTTCTTCACCTTTTCTTTCTTCTCCTTTTTCTTGCTGTCCTCTTCCTTTTCCTTCTCACTTGTTATCGTAGTATCTGCTTCGGACGCCTGAGCTGCTGCCTCTATCTCTCCGTCCGCAATCGGCTCTGATCCATTTTGAACCATTTCCTCCTGAAAGAGATCCACGTTGCATCACTTACTCCAGAAGTCAGTTACACACTTCCTGCTGACAACTCTGCACGTCACAGCCAGACAGCCAACAGTCTTCCGGCTTGTACGAGAGGTTAAGGACTCACCAGACACGACTTGTAAAACGTCAAAAGGCTAATCACTTAGCAACTATTTCGCCTCTCAGACTTCTTACGATTCGCAAGTCACCAGATAATCACTTCCGAAATCATTTCGCCTGAGGGCATTCGACGAATAACTTCTTGCAGTAACAGATATTTACGACTCCACAGGCATCACTTTAACAGTTTTCGGTAATCACTTGGCAATCGTTCCACCTGTTAACCCTCACCACTGCCACAAGCCGTCAGTTAAACACTTCATAATCATCTTGCCTGTGAGACTCCTCACCTTATACAGCGCCTAGTACTAATCACTTCCTGCTGCAAGAAATGTTCTCATGCCTCGCTAAGGATGTAACTTGCCCTCATATGATACAAGCCATCCGCAAACATATGAATACTGTAGCACATCCGCCTGACATCAAGCCTCATCCTGTAAGGCACTCGTGACTATCAGTCACAGTTTTAATTAGTGGCATGAGAAACAACACACTTCTGCTTATCAAAGTCACGACTTCCCAAGCACCGCTTACTCCCGTAACAGTCGTAACAATTAGTCCATCCACTTTCTTCTGTAATCAGTAGAAATTTCCCGCAGGCGGAACTCGCAATTCATTTAGGCTAACCTAGTCCTGTAGAACATAGGTGTGCAACCCGTGGCCTGCCAGCTTGTGTTATGCGGCCCGCGACTACGTCTCTAAATTACATGTATGCTGTAACGACAGCACAGCAATTTAGGTGGTCAGGTATACCACTCAGTGCGATTTTTACAAGTGCGGACAGCATACCAGCCTTCTGCCAAAAACGGTTGGGCACCCTTGGTGTAAAGAGACACAGCAATGAGTTCATCATCCCCTAAACAGGCTGCTATTCTTGTGGAACTCATAAATCCATTATGTATCATTTTCTCAACACACTAACAACAGAAATAAAGCACTCGATTTAGGCTATACAGTTCCAGTCTTTCCTGAGTCTTCTAGTTTTCTGACGAAATATCCCGCAAGTAAGCGCTACAAATGTTGGGCCACGTAACTAATCAACCAGCCAAACAACTCAACCTGCTACCTGGCTACGTGATCAGCAGCAACTCGCCCCATGACTCGCATTGACCACACGAACTGGTTCAATAACTCTCCTAGCCACAACCATACGAACTCACAAACAAAGACCCAATTAACCAACTGGCCACTCTGCAGTATATCAACCGAGTTTCATGCCACTAGTACAAACGCCAGCGGACACGACGTCGTCGTCAGTCTACAGTCCTCCCTCAAAATGATCACTTTTCCTCACCTGTATATCAGTGGCAGAGACCGTCGGAGCGCCGTTGGCCGCTGGCTTGGGGTCACCTTCTCCCTCTTCAATATGCCCCAGGCGTCCATCAAGGGGCTGCTGCTGGTCCTCCGCGCCCTCTTTCTTTGGGGTCGTCGTGATGTCCACAGAGCGCTTACTCTGTCGGCCTCCCATCGTGCTCGCTCACTGAAACAAGTAACAACACCGGACTACAGACACTGCACGCCAGACTCATCACTGCGTCATCCTGACGTCATTAACTGTTCAGTAGGAATTATTTGCTAAAAATCGGCGGTGTTCACTTGCGGTTAGAATGCGAGTAGAAAGGGAAAAGTGTAACTAGCATCTACGGGATTTTTTGAGAGTATCGCATGAACGAAATCGAAAACGCACAGACCAATACACCTGAGCGCTATTGTGGATAAAACCGCTCCGAAGCCTCTAGGATAGGAGCTGTTCCAGATTTTGCTTCTTCATGCGTTTACTTTTCGACGAGTTATTAACTTGCGCATAGTAACTGAGTATGATCACGAATACAAAAAAAAATTATGATAATTAACACACTATAATGTACAAGATCCTAGCATACCCCAAGCAAGCAATGAGAATAACAACAAACGGCAGCCACGATACGTGACCTTCGGGGCCCAGAATCGAAACCAGGCTCCCGCACAGATATCTTGAGTGCAGCGTTAAATGACAAGGCCACTGTAAGTAATCACTCCATGAGACTCGGTACGAAGCAGTCGTGGCCTACTTTAAGACGCAAACAGCATTTGACAGGAAGAACTGGGGTCAGCCACAAAACATGTATCTAGGCCAAGATTCAAACGCTAACCTTCACGACTACGGTCGATATTTGGTTTCAGGCCTGTACGTGCTAATCAATATCTAAAATAAAAAATATTTCTCTTCTAAGTCCACAGCTCAACAACACGCGATTTTAGCCTTAACTCTACAAGCATGACGAATAAAAAAAAATGACTTGAATACTCATAAAACAGGAAATCCATATGGAGTTTCGAGCCACAGACTCCAGGTCACGATGGATCCCACAATTCTGGGTCACCGAGCGCATTTTGTACATAAAAATACGAACGGAAGGTTCTTCCTTGTCAGGGGGCTGCGGTTGCTGACGGCACAATTCGTCTACTGGACTTGTTGTACCTGGAATTCCCAAGATATCCCCGAAGTTAATACGTTCTTTACATTAAATTTGGTCCCGAAAACAGCCATTCACGAGCAGCGTGCAAACTTGGCGCAATGGCAAGCCATCTGTGCTGTGGCCAGTAACTGCATCGACACCACAACACGAATGAACAGCTTCGTGATTCCCGTTATTCGGGCGGACACCGACATGTGTCCACATAAAAGCATATCATTCTGCGTCCTGTGCGACGCCTCAGGTAAGAAAACTAATCCAGGCAGGAACATACACCTTGTTCGATCGTCGAGACAAAAACACGCATAGAAAGTTTTTCAGGATAAAGTGCTAAGAACATGTGGTCCTACGACAGGCAAAACACTAGGTGGATGGAGAAATTAGCAGCTTCATGGCTGCACTCTTAACTTAACGGTAGCAGACCTCCAAAATTTGTACTCTTCACCTAAAACAGTCGGAATGTTTAGGCCTAAGGTGAGATGGAAATAATACACACAGGATTCATAACAAGAAATGAATACAGAATTTCGGTAGATAACTTCGAAAGAAGACTCCACTCTGTACAGCCATACACACAGGGAAGGATAATATTAAAATGGATGTAAGATAAATAAAGTGAAACATGCTTATAACGCGAAAGAAAGAAAACTCATTTCCGACAAAGACAAATATTCAACAAGAAGAATCCATTACCTTAGTTTTCATTTTGATTTCCGCGTTAAATAGTTTCCGTTTACTACACCTAAGCTGTATGTTATAATCAATACTGTGACAAGCACCATGTTCGGAATACGTCAACTGTGTTCGACTTGCCAACACATTCCTTTGGCAGGCTTTTGAAACGGGGAATAACTTCGGGTTTTAACATCAAGGGCCATCTTCACCTGCCAAGAAACAATCCCTAGCTCAGTTGCAGCCAGGCAGAGTCTGTCTGAGTGCTGGTTCGCGACAGATTTGTCTTTAAATTTTAGAGGCAACTGTACAGGAGTCAGCACATAACTTGATACGAAAGTCAATAAGTAGTTTGTCACTGTTTAAAACTTCATACCAACACAGGCGCAGCGGCGCCAATTACATAACAAGAGACAAGAATTTAAAGGTACTACAAAAGGCATGCTGACATAGAAGCTGTTAAGAAAGGAAAGGTGTAGTTAAATTTCTACAAACGCGTTCTTTGTAGAATGCGAATAAAATAAACGCAAAATGGGTAAAACACGTCTGTGCGTTAAACTGCAGATTGTTAAGGGAATTTAATTGTAGGTCGTATTGGTAAAACAAAAAGTATTCTTCACACGAAACCCAGACGGGTAGCATTAAGATCTTCTCCTAAACCGTACAATTATACAGGGTGGGCCAAAAGTAGGTATACAGTAATTATTTTTTTACAGGTATTGTGAATGATGGCAAGGAACTTAAGTATAGAACAATGAAAGTGGATTTTGAAGCAGTATTGGAAAACTGAAAATGCCGTGCGGGTACGCACAGCATGGATAGAAGCGTTTCATACTCCCCCACCAACACGCCTGACAATTTATCGCATCAGAGACAAGTTTCATGCAACTGGTTCACTGGCTAATGCACCAAAACCTGGACATCCAAGGACGTCTATGACAGAGGAAAATGAGATGAGAGTCGCTATGACATTTGTTAACAGTCCAAAAAAGCCTACACGACGTGCGGCTCAGGAACTATCCTTGCCGAGAACGTCATTTCGAGCACTTAAGAGATTAAACAATGCTAAACAACTAAACAACTTAATTTAAATGTTAAACTAACTAAATGTCAATAACTGAAAAGAACCATCAGTACTATACTATATACTGTATACCTACTTTTGGCCCACCTTGTATAAGACAGGGGAGCACAAATTTTCAAAAAATCTAGGAGAAACATCAAAATTGTAGGCGCCACAAGGGTGAAATGAAGCTCCATAACGTGTACCCACGAACATTCGGAACCATCGTACAAAATTTTGTCGCTCGGAAGAGCTCGCGTCCGGTATTTGTGCACCCCCGGTAACAAATGTAACAGGACACCCACACCTAATTAAGATCTTGAACTTCCGAAATATTTTCGATATGGGGAATATTTAAAGAAACAAAACAAAAAACAGCTTCTCATTCTCTAGTGGGCGGATAACTTCACAGCGTACGAACTGAAATACTGGCGTTCATGCTTTTTCTGCTTGTTGTTACTACCGAGCATACGCACTTACCTGTTAAAATAGTAATTTTGAGTTTTAAGTTTTATTAAAAATGACAGCTACCTCTACGAATGGCTACAGGATACACCAACCAAAATAAAAGGTACAGAAAACTGATGAAGCAAACAACGCAACCTCTTTCTCAGAGATCACCTACATTCGACCCAATCACTGGCATTACTTACGCATACACTTTACGATTTGCATCCGCAAAGAAAGGCCAAGATCAATTATGTACGAACGCTAAGACTGAACTGGAAAATAAGTGCCGTCCTGGCCTCTACAATTTTTTCGTTCCCCTCTCGCTTTATGTTCATTCGTTGCTGATATAAATGTACTGCTGGGAAGCTTATCACACTCTTTATGCTCGCTATAATTCTATTTTATGTATTTTCTTCTCCGGGCGTTTTTTGAGGCCCGGGGGAGGGGGGGGGGGAAGGGAGAGAACAAGTTCCATTTAAGCTTCATGTTCTCGTACATATCGACGAAAATCGGGACAAAATTCGATGGACAATTTTAAGCGTACAACTACGATACAAAGTGTAATTTGAATATCGCCAAGTAGTTTGCGTTATTAAAAAGTACACGGACCGAACCGTCGTTTCTGTTATCTCTCCAAATTCATATTTTTGTTACACGTAATGGCTAAAACTGTAGAAAGCGCTAGGTGACCTTTTATAACAGGGTCATCTGCGGTTGTTTTCAAGACAGACAAAAGCAAATAAAGAACAATTTCAGGATACCTGGCACCAGCCCAGATTCGAACCAGACACATAACGGTGTTCTGCCCGTCAGCTAAGGTTGAGTCAAGCCGTAGTTCCCTGTTTCGAACCCCACAACTGTTTAGCAAAGTTCGTCGACACCTAATCAACTTCATATGGAAGATTTTGCAACACTCGTCTCACGTTACAACGTGAGAGTCAAACGATAAGCCAGTGTCAATACGCAGATACGCGCACATCCACTCCTATTGCACCACAGCCTTCTACGAAACAATTGCAGCATGACAAGCCTGCACAGCTGACAAGTGCAACGAACCTGCACGTAAACCCGAGTCTTGCTTTCGGGCGTACGAGAAAAAGACAGAGAACAGGAAGAAAATCATAACAAATCCTGTTACAAATCAGCAGTTTACAGGTACACATAGTAACAATGGAGATTGGATTCCGGGCAGTGTTCTTATTACACACGATGAGCAACGCAACTGTCAACGTTTGTGTCTAGTTCACTCATTCTCAGTGATTCGTAACGAGTATTTTGGGAAGAAATTTCGATAAAAGAATTTCTGTTGTTGTTTCCCCATACAATTTCTACACATCACGGTCACCACAGCCTTCCAATAATGCACCAATCACTGCCGTCATATTAAAACTACATGTATAACAAACGGGAACGCGTGTGCTACTAACTTAATTCTGTTTACGTTTATTTATAATCAGGTTTAATGTGTTCAATGTCCGTGCACTATATTATACAAAAACACTAATCACCAACAAATGCACAAAGAGAGTTTTAAAATCAATCGTAACACACTCCTACATGTTTCGACCCTGCTGGGTCATCTTCAGGGAGAACTTTTTTATCATTACACTAAGGTTGCACTTTATAGTTGAGTGAGAATGTGCTGTTGGCTGTGTACTGTGTACTGGAGGCGTGAACTCTCTGTGGTCCCGGCCTGCACGCCGGGACCGCAGAGAGTTCACGCCTCGAAAAACAACGCAGTATACAGTCAACAGCACATTCTCACTCAGTTATAAAGTGCACCCTTAGTGTAATGATAAAAAAGTTCTCCCTGAAGATGACCCAGCAGGGNTAATTCTGTTTACGTTTATTTATAATCAGGTTTAATGTGTTCAATGTCCGTGCACTATATTATACAAAAACACTAATCACCAACAAATGCACAAAGAGAGTTTTAAAATCAATCGTAACACACTCCTACATGTTTCGACCCTGCTGGGTCATCTTCAGGGAGAACTTTTTTATCATTACACTAAGGGTGCACTTTATAACTGAGTGAGAATGTGCTGTTGACTGTATACTGCGTTGTTTTTCGAGGCGTGAACTCTCTGCGGTCCCGGCGTGCAGGCCGGGACCACAGAGAGTTCACGCCTCCAGTACACAGTACACAGCCAACAGCACATTCTCACTCAACTATAAAGTGCAACCTTAGTGTAATGATAAAAAAGTTCTCCCTGAAGATGACCCAGCAGGGTCGAAACATGAAGGAGTGTGTTACGGTTGATGATAAAACTCTCTCTGTGCATTTTTTGGTGATTAGTGTTTTTGTATAATCAGGTTATTCTACAAGGCTGGACCAGCTACAGAGTTTATTACGTCAAGACGGAGAAAAGGGATGGATATAAAAGCGGTCGTGGCCAACATTAATGTATTATCCCACGCCGGAATTCGGATAATTCCTGAGCTCAATTCACCAAAGCTCCGAACTGCTCCATCCAAACCCCGTACGGATAAAACGCCGTCGTCGAGAGGCTTCTTTACACACACGCGGCGTTATCAAGAGAATTTCCCCAAGGAAGTGAACCGATTGAAACACCTCTCAAATGAGTCTAGAAATACGTTGTTTGCTTTGTTCACACAACGGCGTATGATGAAACCTTGGGCTTGGCATTGGTATCTTCTTCACAGGAAACGTTGCGTATCAGCGGTTCCGTATCTTAACCATTCCAATGAAGCACTCCGAAAATATACGCTGGCCAAGAAATCTCTGACACCGATCTCAGCACTGGTGTAGAGTGTAACAGCCACACTGCTATACCCTTACATCTGCGTATCTTGTATTTTGTACAAGATTAACCCTTTAAAGACGAAGCGTATCTGTTTTATATATGGACTCAGTGCGTACCGCGCTGTAAACACTCTCCACTTCGGTTATAAAAACCAGTCTCTTAATGTTTCATAAGGCAAAAGATGCTGTTTGTTCTGAGATCCGTACAAAACACATAAACGCAATGTGGGCACCACGTAGAACTTTTTAATGTTAAACCTGGTCGTATGTAAAGTTACCGCTAGGCTTTAAAAGGTTAAACGAAACATGACTTCCACAGAGCTCATATATTAAAGTGAAATCAAGGAAGTATAACCCGGTTGTAACGATATCGGTTCATACGATACCTCGTTTATACAGTCAGATATTCTGTGGTATCAATCACTTCCTGACTGTTAGCCATAATATTATTATTCTCGGTTATAACGACACTCGTTTATAATGACACAAGACATTCAGTCCCCTTCTTGGCGTTATAACCGAGTTCGACTGTATTTTCTGCTAACCTGAAACCACCGCCAATTCAAAATTATTTCTTTCCCACTTTTCTTCCATGCGCTTTCAACTTCCATCTCTCCTTGACCCGGTCAGCCCTCACGTACTTACAACGCTTCGCGAAATATTAAACCTTGCCCTTTCTGAAAGAAGCGGGGCTAGCGTAGAATATTGGAATTGCACACCTGATACACAGGGCCTACTAGAAGCTAGTAATCTAAAGGAAACGAATGGCAGCCACACGCTTGCCTCTGCTTTCACTTAATTTACCTTGGAATCGTGCATACGTACACTGAAAACACTTGTTGTGGGCCAAACTAGCATTTTACGGCGAAAATCGTGCAACCTGTTGAGCTGTTCCAAAAAGTTCGTAAACCACAGTTCCGAAACCCCTGGATGACGCTAAGCGCCCTAGATTAATTTAGGCAGCACGAAAAAATGAACTCGAAGTCTCAAGAAAATGCGCAAACAACTCAAACAATTGGGTCGGAGGGGGGAGGGGGAGTGAACTAAAATAAGGACGAGAGATAAAGGTGAAGTTAGCGACAATATAATACGTATTTATGGTACATTCAGAGCTTGCGGATTGTGTCGTTAAGTGCATGGGATTTATTGAACTCTGCAACTCCGTCTGAAAGCAAACATTACGGAAACCAAACAACGTGCAAGGCCCTTTGGATTCCATTAAAGCAGGTTTACACTGTATGCCAGTGACATCTGGCGTGGTTATCGTACCAATACTGAGCCAATTTTAGTATTTATCTAACACCTTTTGGTTTGATACGTATCACGTTTTAACACTACACAGAAGTTTCCTCCATGCAGACACAGCGTTTCAATAACCACGTATCCCCCCCCCCCCCCCCCACTACAGTGACTGGAAGTCATGCTTCAAGGATGCAAGTACGTAGGGGGTGCTTTCCTGTATACGGAAAAGACGTAAACTGGACATGCTTTTTCGACATGTCTTAATATTTGTGTTACAAATGAGAGACGTGTTCCTCTGGAACAGTAACCTAACTGAAGCCATACTGAACTACAGTATTTATTAGAAACAAAAATTAAAGCAATCAGTATTAAAACAGAAAATCAATAAAAATAGTCATACAGAATACATATTGAAATGACGTTGTTCGCACCTACGCCTAGCCCGACATCGGTATATGCGCGCACCTGCACACTAAGCAATCAAAAACAGGAGCAGCACCCGTGTCCTAAAATATTTGGGACAGGGTACAGTCCGCTCCAGAGTGTCAGCCCACAATAGATCTTAGGCCACTTCCTATGAATGTGCTCTGCGAATGTCTACTCAATGTAATATGCGATTTTAGGTGTAATCAAATCCGCAGAATTCATGAGAAGCCATTGACCTGACTGTGAGAAAGTCGAAACACACGGCTTGTTCAGGATGACTGAAATTTCAGTACCTACTCACTTATGGCACAGCTCGCACATCCGTAATCAGGACAAGAATCCACAATCTCAGTAGTCCGTCTTCACCAAACACCACTTCGACAAACAAAAATTATACAAACAGAATGCGCACAATTACGCGGCAAAACTGAACTTCGAACGTTGGTAAGATTGCCTCATTTTTCATACGTCCTGAAAGAAATTCGTCTCTGATTGTGCTTCTCATACTAATGCGAAGAAAAGCCTTCAAAGCTGCAGTCAACATCTGCATCAACCCACAATACGCAGCATTTTAGACAAACAAGCATCTCATTTTTCTAAATCCTTCTGGCGTTTAAAACTTTCAACTCACCCAATTAAAAACGTTCTATCAGAAGGAAGGGACATTAGTTAGGACTATGATTAACGACAGTAGTTACGACAGTAGCCATAAATCAACAATTAATTCTGGGTTTTCCTTCATCGGAAACATCTGCGGCTTTGTCCGTCTACAACCATAATTACATCACGGCATTAAAAAACACTATCACGGTATTGATTTCGAACATATGCGGGTGCCAACATTATGGACGACTATTGTGCAGACGAAGGCGACATATCCCCGCTAAGAGGGGTGTCAATCAAGGTCGGCATGTAGACTTCTCACACAAACCGCAGTTTATTAAACAGTGCCATATAACTGAAAGGAAAGATGTACGTGTACGGTAGGGTGGAAAGGACTGGAGAGAGACCAAGGACGGATTTCCGGGTACTGTTCTGCAATTCGCTTGGAATGACTACCCAGCCAGCACAACTGGTGCCCTGGTCTAGATTCGAACACGGTAGTTCCCGAACTCACGTCAGACACATTACCATTACTTCGTCCACTCGATGTCTCAAAACACAAAGCTGAGCGGGCAATATGATCCAAGCTACCCTTAATATTCGCGCGTTGCTCCGTCGTTGACTATTTTTCAAGCACTTTCCCAAAGACTCTGCATCTCTTCTTTCTCTCAGTTATCCAGCCTACTCTAATCTCACAGTCTCTTCAAAATTTGTGGCCTGCACAACATGACAAAGTTAGTCGTCATGTACTCACCGCATTCGCAACAGATACCGCAGTCTAGTCGTTACAATATATACTTCGCAATCGGAAGGTTCCGGCTTTGATTATCGGCCCTGAAGTTGGCTTTCCTGACAAAATTTTTCATGTTTGATAGGACCTTCTCCCTAAATTCTGAATAACAATGCAGGTCACGACCGTTTCTTTCCGCATAATTTATAATCACGCTCTTGCCTGACGTCATATACACTGTGCAACTAGTATAGCAAAGCCGAGTAAATAAAATGTGACGAAACTAAAATCCCTCCCTCCATAACGTCCTCCAACTACCTTAACCTTTTAAAGCCTAGCGGTAACTTTACATACCACCAGGTTTAACATTAAAAAATTCTACGTGGTGCCCACATTGCGTTTATGTGTTTTGTACGGATCTCAGAACAAACAGCAACTTTTGCCTTATAAAACATTAAGAGACTGGTTTTTATAACCGAAGTGGAGTGTTTACAGCGCGGTACGCAATGAGTCCTTATATAAAACAGATACGCTTCGTCTTTAAAGGGTTAAAGTTTGAAACCCCTGAGTGAGGCATGTGTTCTTCTCTGCCTCGAGCTTTAATATCCTGCCGACTTCCAACTTCAACCAACACTTCCGAACTATTGCCGTCAAACAGTAATGAACTGACTGAAGCAAACCCGATTTTCAAAGTGGGAGATCTTACCGTGAACAAGTTAACACAGCCCGATTCGGCCCCTTCACAACCTGAATCTGATCCTCAGGGAACGAGGACCCTCAAACTGAGACAATTATTTCGGTAAGAAGGCAACGCGAACGACACTGAACAATGTCGACACTTACGTCCTGGTCTGAATTCAAATCCCAGAAGCTGAGGTTCGCTGATACCTACACTCGTCTTCTATACTCAGTTTACGATGTCTATAGAAAGGACGTGGACAAGACACCGAGCACCACACGCTGAAGGCATGCCTCCAATGTTCCCTCTAAGCTGCGCGGGTGCGCGGCCGCGTAGTAATTGAAATGCTTCCGCGCACATTGAATTGTTGCCACGTAGCTGGAATTTTTCAATTTTCATTGCAAATATTATTATGCATATGACGAAAAATTTTTGAAACTCTTCGTGTAAAACTTTTCTGCTCAGAGCAGTAGCAGGTCCGCGCAGCTGGGGAAGAAAAAAAACCACTTTGCATGCCTTACAAACAGAAGAATGTAGAAACCAAGGATTCTCGGAATTCCAAACGTCACTTATCTCACCTAAACACCAAGCACGTTCCTCCTTATACACTAACTAATACCTGTTAGTCTTATGTAAGAAAGACATCGCGAGAATCACGCATAAGCGCAGGCCAATGGCGGCCAGTACGTCATCGATATACGCTCGGCAACACAGTTCGCTTAGGTATAAAAAATGCGGATGGGACAGACAGGTGGGTGGAACGCAAATTACTTAACGACGTATCACATGCACCGGTTATTTAAATTCGAAAGATGTGGAGTAATTATCGGGTTCACCGAACGTAGAATGATTTGAGAAAAAACTGTCTTAGTAAAGCAGAGGAAACGGTGTCCCCAGTGTTCGCCATGAACAAGCAAAGGGGAGTGGAGGTACAGATCCCATCATTCTTAACCTCGACAACAGATGGAAGTTGAGTGGTCAGATTAACGCCTGGGGAAACCACCCCGCGGTTCTCACTGAATAAACAGGTGGATAAGGCCCAAGAGCCGGTTTAGACACTCTGAAGAGAGAAATCTTCTGTCCCTACCGGAGATCGAGCCATGATTCTTCGGTCGTTCAAGCCGCAGCTTAGCCACTTTGCGGGCTCCCGAACGGTCTTGGTTTATTTCAAATCCTTATCCCGACATCAGCATGAAGGGACTGCGGAAAAAATATCGCAGTCGGCATAGACGGTGTGCCGGCACAGACTCGAATTCTCTTACATGTAATTCAGACGCCTTGCCGACTGGATGGACGGACATGAGACGCCAGATGCTTTCAGCTATACACGGCTGGCTGTCTCCTAACATGAGATGAGTCGTCGTCTAGTCAAAGCACATGTGTGCGTCGCTCAGACTGGTCAGCTCAAAGACGCTAATTTATCGGCCTATTACTCAACCAATGAATGATGAGGAACAAGCAAGTGCAACCGTTAGACCCATCAGTGTCCCATTTACACGTGCCACATCTGAATGAGTACCCCTTAGGAAACCACATTCGGGAACTTCAAATGCTTCAACGATCCGGGGTTCGTTTCCGGACAGGGACAAGGACTTTTTTCTTCTCCAGAACGACCAAACGAAATCAGAGACCCAGGCAACTTGCTGTTCAACAAGTCCTGCAGGTTCTTTTCCCGGGGTTAAGAGGCCGGTGAGTGAAGCAGACCATTCACCTACATTTAGTGCCGGAGTTAAGAATGAGTGGAGCTACACCTCTACTCCCAATATATACCTTCATGGTGTGGACAGAAAAACTTCACATTTTTAAACCCTCCGTAGTGGCTCGGCGCCACGTCGGGATCAGCACTTCCGGAACTAATTTTTGTATGCCTCTTATTGCAGATAATAATAGTGAAAACCACAAACATTCCTTCCGACTTTCCTCACACTAAAAGCTGGCACAGCCTTCATAGGTTTTGGTGATGTTAAAAACTTCATTTCACCACCAGTCCTACTGAGATTGTTTACTTTTTAATGTTTAAATTCCGGACGTTTGTACTTGGTCTAATGCTTCTTTAAATACATTAAGTGTTTCACTACACGGGAAAGGCTCGCCAAACACTGCCACTTTCTACTGACCGTCGTCGACAGTCTTACAAATTCTTTCGTCCGATATTACATATTCTTTTTACGTCTCTTCCCATGGAATGTAAATATCCGCCCAGCATTTCGTAACGTCATATTGTTTTGTGCACTTCTTAACAAATGAAAACCCTTCAAACTTACTGGGTTTCACAACTCCCCAACATTTCGGTCAAGTACGTTCTGCCATCCTGCCAAGCCACTTGTCCGATGCCGTTCTCCATAACAAATGTACTCGCACATCTTTCTAACAACATCATGCTCGAGTCACTAACTCTACGAAACAGCTAGAAGACTTTCTGCCTTCTGAGGCAAAGTTTCAGTTACATGTTACATCCTTTGTTACTCACTTGAAGATGTTATATGACGTAAACAGAACCTACGAATGCAAAATTCATATTTTTCATGTCGGATATCAACAATCCGTCTCTAATGGGAGTGAGAAAGGGGAGAGGGGCTAGAAGATCAAAAGACCACAATCTGTAGTCATACAATGATGTATGTGAACACGTAACACTTACTTCAGGCAGCACTGGCTGTTTCCTGACATCAGTGAAAATTACTGCCATTATAGGATAATTTTACGAGAATCTGACCACTGAATAAAAGATGCACTTTATAAATGGCGTTTCGGTGGCTGGATGTGTACCATTTTCCGATACAGGCAAAGAATAAATATTTAGCCTACTGTGTGGAGCCCCTCAGATAAAGGCAGTACAAGAATAGCATACAAATACACAGCACGAAACCACAGGAATTTAACTGTTTATCTGAATGCAGAAGAAGCCATAATCAGACAAGGGCTGATATTCTCCGACAGTGCATAAAACAGGGCATAAAACACAGTATATTCATTTCTTCAGTCATCAAATGATGATCCGGAACTCTGGAAGCTACCAACATGGGTGGTACGTGCAGAGAAAGCATTTTTTGTTAATTTCTTCAAAACATCCACTCAAATTATGCTAAAACTGCGGAGAGGAAGAACGCGTTTAGGAGGTACCACGCGCAAATCTCACCCACAGACGGGTTACGATGGCTGGGATTTGTTGTGGGTTTCCTTAGCCACTACAATGGATCAGGAAGGAACGGCATTTGCGCTGCAGAAACTCAACACGTTCTGCCCGAAACCTTGTTAAATACTGACGGCCGTAACTCGCACTGCACAAGTGCGATCAGACCTGAATAATGCCCCTTCCATACGAAATGACACATGGCCGATAACAACCCAAAAATAAGACTTCCTGAATGAAACCAGATAACTGCCGACATCTGGTCAGGGCCCTGAGACTGAGTTAACTCCTGGTACCACCTTTAACACCCCCCCCCCCCCAATGCTCCCCCAATATAAGAGACAGCACTGCGTTGTTTGAGAGTTCTCAGGCTTCGCCCCCTTGTCCTTCTAAGAATAGTAGTTTCAAAGTGACGATGAGTATGGAGAATTGTTGCAATAATACTGAAGGGAAAGTCGAAGCACTTGGGGAAAACCCCGTCCCAGTGCCACTCCGTCCAACACAAATCTCATATAGACACCGCGACGGCCCGGCGTTTAGAGTCAAATTAAGTTACATGCCATGTAAAAAGTCAGTTCGGAACTCACAGTCTACTCCCTTTAGAAGGGCCAACCACGGAATACTGTACAGATAAACAACCGCTGTTTCTTCTAAGCATCAAAGGCAGCACCCACCACACACATGGACAAAATGCATAGTTTCCGCGCACAGTTCTGAAAGCGCCTATCAGCTTCGTCATGTCTGTCCGTCTGTCCGCATGTATCAGTGCGGCTCCCACTGGGCAGATTTCCGCGAAATCTGATACCGCGGAATTTTATGAAAACCTGTCTACAAATCCAAATGTGGTTCAAATCGGGCAAAAATAGGGCACCTTGCATGAAGACCTACGTTAAGTTTTTATTGTTGCCGGCGATATTAAATCCCCAGAAAAGCGGTCTCTTCGAGTGAAATGGTACCAGACTGTTAGGATAGCCGACAAGGTACGAACGTTACGTGAACGCGCCACTATGTTACGTTACACTACATTGCCTGTGTTGCTAATATTAATGCAGGCGGTATGCGCACTCACCACTAGGCTTCGACAGGCCAAAGAAATGCAAAACATTTTTTTGGATAATACCACCCCGTTGTATTTAATCAATGTTGGTTTGTTGATTCTCTGAATAAGACAACAATATAAATTGTTTACATTAATTTATTCATCACATTCACTACGACATGTTTCGACCGGTAATTGCAGCCATCATCAGGTAGTGTTACAGTTACAAAAAGGGACGAACTGAGGCAGAGAGAGGGCTTCTCCTTTACAATTGAAATACAAATTTATTATTTTGTTACTATGCCAAATAATGGGATAATAAAATCTATATCAAATAAAGTTGTTAAAATAAACAGGTTGCAGTGTACTGGTAACGTATAAAGTATGAATAGTGGGAATACATTACATAACCGCCTTTCAAGTGTACTCTTACCCGTGGAGTATATTATTCTACAAATTCTTGTTACCTCTCCCAATTATACCAGTGTTGGAGGTTCCAGTCATTCTTCTTTCTTGAACTCCCTGTGTTATCAGGAAGATAACGGCTTCCTGAATCTTTGCTGTACGTAGGAAACTGGCTTTTATCTCTGTATTTCTATGCAGTATTTCGTTTCAAACGGGTTAGTATTTGATCTACGTCAATGTACAAACTGACGTGTATGGTGGAATGGCTGTTTATCGTTGCGTGTAAATGAATATACAGTCATTTATATTGATGTATTATTCGGAGAATCAACAAACCAACATTAAATGAAAAATATTTACCGCTGCCAATTCGAAGACCAAGCACCATTAAGCCCAGCGGTTTGAAGCCAAATGAATTAAGAATACGAAATGCTCCGTAGGTTCACTATCTTACCCTTGTACCAAAGTCCCTGAAGAGATAACAGTTCCTTCGTTTATGTTACTGCATCATTCCGTTCACATGAGCATTACTAACGTTGTTCCGGTATCCATTTCGGAGGCAAATGAACGGGATTTCGCTTAACCTTTGTACTAAGACATTCCTAAACCTTATTCGCACAAGTAACTTATTTCGTGATGGGAAGGAACACTAAATTTTTGACAGTTCAGTTTTCTATCACAAACTTTCTTACACCCGTATTCCACAGTTCCTCACAGCAAGTGTTTAAACAGCGCGTGTCGTTTTAATACCACTTGCAGCGATAGTGGATTTAAGATATCAACGTCGTGACAGACAATGCAATGACTCAAGACTTCAAGAACTGCATTATTTCAGCACAATTCTGAGGTTATTACGAAAACACGGCTGAAAATATGAGCTCAGCAACGCAGATGCAGCATATCCAACAAATCAGTCATTTTTACCCACACGGTGTTAATGCCAAAAGTGCTGTTACAATGCAGCATAGGACAAAGTTAAGTTTTTCTCATTCACGGACTCTCCCCTACATAAAAGCTGCATTTTTAACACTGAAGCACCCTTTAGTTCTGAGGTTAAGAATGAGTGGAGCCATAACGCCCCTCCCCCTACCACCTTTTTACCTTTTACAAGCTGATCGTTTAGGGGCCCCAATCACACCATCCAACTAAGAATATTTTCGTAATCTGACAGTGCCCATCTATCCTACATTTTTTTTAACACAGCCAGATTTTTCGAACATTTGCCACTCTGTATCCTGCATGGTCTCAGGCCGTCCGAGCACAACCATCTTTTCCTACAATCGATTAGTGACATTCCTTTACATGCTCGGGGCCAATGAAATACTTTCACTTTCAGTGGAACACGACCTCGATCACTATCACTGAACGCCGCCAAGTTTCCCTCCATTACAGAGTAATGGAATGCCACTGTAGTGATCGCCATTTGAAGCACAGACACTGATGTTATGTGAAGAAAATGTGCTGAGGAGAGTACTCGAGGCTAACCGATATGTCACAGAGAAATTAAGAAATTACATGAGGGCGATTTAAACGAATTAAATTGATAAAAAATGTAACATGCGTGGAGGAATTCAATTTATATCAGGATCGAGTAATCTGTGACCCTGCATCATCGTCTTACGAGACGTTCTGAATCACCCGTAACTGACGCAACATCTTTTGATACTTTGCATTCAATGCTAGCGTCAGAATTTATTTGACTTTTGTTGCTAACGCGAGGCTGCGCACGCAGCACATAAATTCTCTCCACTGCGTTTCTCTAATGAATGGAATGCTGAAATTAAATTCCAGCCCTGCTTTGTCCTCCCTGTAGGAATAGCCATCCGAATGTCACATAACGTACACACAGCGTCGGTACTGGAGATCTCTGCAGATGTTATCAGCCCATACTAAAGTATCACACTTAACCAACTGATCCTTCGTAACTAGCAATTTATAAATGCATTCAGGTGACGTGCTGTAAACTTCATTTTCTTCCTCCCTTCTTTTGTTAGCGTTCCTTTCTAGCCATTTCCACATATTCGGAATACCACCCTGAAACCAACAGGGTCCAGAACACCCGACGAAACCCGAACACACTGAAAAACTGTGTCTCCTGTTCTTAGAAGCAAAGTCTGTTCTGTACCTGCGGCTCGCCCTGTATACGTGTATGGTACTACGGGAGGGAATTGCAACGTCCTCGTCACCAGAGGTAAGCAGCTTCACGCTCCAGCTGCTTTACTTCTACAGAAAAATAAAGTGCATGGTACTGCATCCCTTCAGCACTAGTCGGATTTATGTTGTGCTTCAGCTCTCTGGAATTTGCCACTGAAACAGATCGGAGAGGAGGCTGGGTGGACCCCACAGCTGGTCTGAAAAAGTGATTACGGTAAAGGTAATAAATGACGCCGGGAATCAAACCCCCGCAAAACAACTTTACTGAGCTGTCCGGCCCTTCTTAAATCCTGCGAAAGGAACATTCCTCTCACGGGCTTAAAATACTTCTGTCTATATATAGTCCACACAGAACATCATTTGTGTCGGTGAATGATACGACACCAGTTGGAACAGACATTTCAAATAAACGCCTGAAGAACGTTGTTTATACTCCGCCACAGTACAGGGACGTTAGAGATGGTTACAGGAAACTTTCAAATCCAGCCTTGTTTAAAGGCGTTGTCACATACTTTCTACGGCGCTGAATGGTTTGATTCCTTAGTCACTTTGACGGGATGATAAAATTATTCTGAAATGCTACTGGGCAGAGGGTGATAAACATCTAATTGAGAAGATGAGTCTGGAGGACTGATGGAATGATACTCACAGGGGAAAACCAAACTACTTGGCTAAGAACCATTCCCACTGCCATTTTGTCCACAACAAATCACACACTGAATGGCCCGGGATCGAATCCGGTCCTCCGCTGTGACAAGCCGGCTGCAAACCGCCAGAGCCATGGCACGACCTTTAAGGACTAAAACTCGTCTACACTGTAACACTCAGTTCGTACCTTACACAGAACACTCTGGCTTCCACTACAAGACGAGGCAATGACTGTTTATGAGAAAATAACGGCTGTTTACAGTACGAAGAACATAGAATACACCAGGGTTGCCCAAATTTTTCAAAAATCTAGGAACCACCTCAAAATTCTCGGCGCCAGAAGGGTGACAAGAAACAAGTTCCACACTGAGGTCCCACAAATATTAGGTGCCACCACACAAAATTTAGTCAAGGCGACTTGACGCCCCGGATTTGTGCACCCCTACAATGCAAAAATTGTGTGTGTAAAACGCGGACTTTGTAGTATTAAATCTGGTGGCACAGGTAGATACTACTGGGCTTTTAAAGGTTAAACCGACACTCTCCCGAGAAAACTCACGTTAGCCAGTCAGTCGAAGGAGATCCGAATAGGGAACCTCCCGAATATAACGCAGCACTGCTAACCACTACCCAGTGATTTCAATTCGATTCACGCATCCTCACGACACAAAGACTTATCCGATAGAAATTAAAACCGAATCGCCGTGACTACCCGGCAACTTCTCTGCCACAGGTGTAGGGCGGGCCCATATAATTATCAAGGCAGTACTCCTCCATTTTAATCAAAATTTACCGGGCACCTAAAATTTCCTTCACAGTCGTAAAACGGAAGTCTACTTTCCTTTCTTTGGACGAACTTGTATATTAACAGTTACACAATTTACACATAGGTGAACACTGTATCCTGCAAGCACACTGTCCTTCCGCATGGAAAACTGTTGTGACCTCTAAATCTCGCTTTCGTCAGGCATACCATTTCAGTGTGTCACACGCAATCTGTAAGCAGCTTCACGTTTATCTCTACAGCAAACTGAACGTTGTCCTATAAAGGATTATAATTCCAAAGCCCATTATTCAGTGCGACTCACACAGCCAATTCCTGAGAGTCGTGGAGCTGGAACGTCACAACTGAGGGGCCGGAAGGAAGTTCAATTTTCCGGGATGTGTAACTAAACAACGTGGGTAAAAAAGGGCGACAAAACAAGAAAAAAATTAACGTAACGATGATTGCGCCGAACAATGCATGTGACAAAAATGGTAGCTTTACAACCAATGTTATGTGTGTTTCTTGGTACATCTATAATGACACTTCCAACTACATAGCTTAGTGTCAAATAAGGAGGAACTTATGAACTGGGAAAACGAAATACTTAGAAGGAAGCAAGCATTGCATTCATATACGAATTTATAAGCCAATAACTGAAAGCAAATGACCTGAAAATCAGCACAAAAGATCTGTGATTTGACAACGAGAAGGAGTTGCACTGCAGCCTTCGTTCCAGTCTAATCCATACACTCCTAAAATATTTTCGGCACACTAGACATGAACCTCGCACCTAGAAAACGTTTCTTCTAAATCTTATTTCAGCCAGGTGAATATTTTACATATACCTGGACATTTATTTTCCCCACGGAGAGTAATTTGGCATGTCTAACCGGCCGATATGGGTCACAAGTATCAGTTATATTTTACCTTCAGCTCATAACAAATCGGTTCGAAATTATGTCAAAGAAACCCCCCTGAAGTACTCATTCAGATAACTTATAAAATTCTTTACAGACATGTACGACATCTGTACTTCGTTATACGGTATTGTGCTTTGGAGATGCCACCGCCTGAATATTCGGAATTTAACTTTACTTGTTTAACCAGTAATCAATGACTTGTATAGTTTCGTCAGTTATACACAGCAATCAATCACAAGCAGTACGCAATACAGTACCACTTGTTTTGTGGCATGTGTAATATGGAAGCATTAAAATGAAAGCCACATCGTCCCGCTGCTGCACGTCCATGTGCCAAATACCATTATGATGTTAACTGGCCGCCACTGTAAGAAAGGAGCAACTAACAGCACTAGTAAAAGGGTCACTGAATGGCGCCGGTCTGGGCTTCATGCCTGTATGAGATGACATGTTCAGCATTTTTCAGAACGTGTCACCCAGTTTTCCCCAGTTTGCTTTAAGCGGGAGGCTTTCCATAATATGAAGCCCAGACTGGGGTAACTGTGATGTGTATGGTGAATGACGGTAAAGAAAAAGGGACTGTACGGGAGTCAAAGGCGCGACCTAAGCGAATGCTGTACAAAATTTCACTCTGAAACTGGGCACTAACAAACTGCTCTTCTGAAAGCTCACCCCCAAGCATCTGCAGTAACCCAGAACGGACCGCGCTTACACAATACACCAGCTATCCAAGCGTATGAAAAGCTATCCAAGTGGAATGGAGGTAACGTTCCACGCATTCCTAACTGACCTTAAAATGAGGTATGCGGCCAGCTGTACGCTCTGGGCACTGCACCCCCTCCCCTCCTTCGGGAAACAGATCCCATGAAGTAACAGACGAGCGGCTGAATGTATCGCATAGCCGAGTGGACACAGATGGCGAAGAGAGAACCCCGGCCGGGAATCGAACTAACGTCGTGAAACCACTCGGCAAACAACCTTACGGAAGAAAAGAAGATCGACAGAGAGAGAAATAAGGAAAATGACAGCTCTCCGACCACAGGACCAATGTGGGACGTAGTGGATAAAACGTTAACGACTGGACCATATCCGCCGTTACTGACAAAGAGTATTTCCTCATTGGATAATGACAATTATAGTCTCGCTCAACAAACACACGGGCAGTAAATCAGAGCAGTCCCAGAATTACTTTTTGTGAAGACGGTCACGCGGGACGCGAGGAAACTAAGAGCCGAAACGAAAAAACACACGCATAATAATACAACTGGCTGTCTAGGTGTGAAATGAATTAATATAGCCCAGTACAGTACCCAGTGACGAACGCTGGCATTAGCAGCAACAATAGAGTCCTGTCACCAAAAAGGGCCGACGGCGTCCAATATGAGTTCAATTTCTGAACCTGAAAGCGGCCCATTCCTTGAACTTGTGATCAGCATCAGCAGTGTAAGCGTGGAGTTCAGATGACTGCGCTGACCTTGGATCCGCTTTATTGAATTATTAACAACATGTAGGGATATTGCTAAAACTTTTCACGTGATTAACCCTTTAAAGACGAAGCTTATCTGTTTTATATAAGGACTCAGTGCGTACCGCGCTGTAAACACTCTCCACTTCGGTTATAAAAACCGATCTCTTAATGTTTTATAAGGCAAAAGTTGCTGTTTGTTCTGAGATCCGTACAGAACACATAAACGCAATGTGGGCACCACGTAGAATTTTTTAATGTTAAACCTGGTCGTATGTAAAGTTACCGCTAGGCTTTAAAAGGTTAAGCATCACTACATTACCTCGAACTGGAAATCTCGATGTGTAACAACACAAAAATTTTACATTTCAGAACTAAAGGGAAGTAACAGTCACCCTTACGCCGACTTAACACAAGATATCCTGGCAACTTCCCACAACAGCATCGCAAATGATGTACTCCGTGACGCAGTACGCAGACTTTACCAATGTGTTCTTCACTTTCAAAAAGACATACAGTTTTACAATACAGGCGTAGTGTAATATTGTATACGTCCGTGAGAAAAGTACGACCCTCACTGCGCCAGTTTTGACGAAAGGAATAAACGCTTAATAATAATACGTAATCAGGCAATAAATGCGGAAAGCACAGATATACAGTCGAACCTGGTTATAACGTCACGGAAGGGACTATTTCGTGTCGTTATAATCGAGGAGTATAATATTATGGTTAACAGTGACGAATTAATTGGTACCACAGAATATCTGACGCTATAGGCGAGGTGTCGTATAAACTGATGTCGTTATAACCGGGTTCGACTGTAAATTCATTTACGCCCTCCGATAAAGTATGGCTTTCACTGCACCGATTTTCATGAAACTCACAGTCACTCAAATTTCTGTAGACAACTCCTTTACCCAATTTTACCTAAATCGGACGAAAAATGGAGAAGGCATGTGAGAAATTCCAAGCACACCCTTGAGTAAAAACCATGGCTTCCACTAATTGATTTTCACGCAATTCACAACTGCACGGTCCTATTATGTAAATATTTTCCACTGCTAATTTCACACAAATAGGCCGAAAATATGGAAAGAACGACTAGAATTTAATCCCCCCCCCCGCGAGTGGGCCTTCCGTATGACGGTCACTGGGCCAGTTTTCAGGAAAGTCACGCTCGCTGCACAACCTTCTGTAAAGAACCCTATACCGGGTTTCACGAAAATCAGATAAACGGCTTACTGGACGTTACTAGGTCAAACGCAGACTCACGATATAAGACGTCCCCTTTTACTTCATAAACAACGCCTAAAAAGCAACTTGCTATTATTCTGGAAATTACTGCGGGCTGAGCTCAAACCTCCCTAACGTATATGACCAGCCTGATGGTGGCAGAACCATAGCTGAAGGCGAACCGAAATGCATAGCAGGCATGCGTGCAGTGACGTCTACTTCCGGGGGTGAAGGTTACGAACTTTTGTATAAAAACCCACATAGCGTGGTGCCCGTCGGGCGCCATATCGCACGCTTTGTGACCACCACTGATACAGCAAGAATGCAAGCTGAATCGAAAATAAGTTGTATCGTCGCGAGACCGTGAAAGTCGCTACACATTAACCTCTCACACGGACTTCAATCGGTTTCGATAAAATTTCGAATGGGAGGACTATGAAATTTTTTGGTTATTATTTTGGTCCACGTGAATCAAAAATATTTCCTACAGTACAAGAAGTTATCTATCATGAAAGTGGGAAATGAGGATTCCGTTTTTCTGGTGCATGGCACTGCCTCACGGGGGTAATTGAATCAAGACGTTTCGCAGGAACGTACTGCCTTCATCAACGGGAGTCAAGATGTCCTGCGCCAGGACAGTTGTGAGGAAGGACACGCAAAATTCTGAACACCTTTCACAAATAACCACCACTCGATGTTCTAATGATATATAAAACTGTCACTACAGACGCTGTATTACTTTATATACATTTTACATGCACGTATGCGGACCGCTTACTACTCTGTCGTAAGAAATGCGTGAGCCACGTCTCATGAACTTCCGAACGGCAGCAAATAGGTGGTCTGAATTCGTTTGCTACCTTCCCCGACATGTGTTCACGGTCATAGCATGACGCGGCGCAAAAATACTATTGTCGATTAGCCACATCGGCCATATGCCCTCTATTTGCATTTGAAATGATGCAGTAAAAGTCAGATTTGCTAACGAATGGATAAACAGTGTTGCCTGATTTTCTTAGAACCCCTGAAACTAAATGTAATTTTTCTGAGCTTTTTAAATTGTCTCTCTAGAGACGATTCTAAGTCTGTCTTTCTGTCAAGTAATAATTTCAGGTCAGTGCATAACGTACTTTGACACGTTTACACTAAGAGGCATAGAGAACAAACATTCCGAGCAAACTGAATGCTTACACAACGATATGCAGCGCCACGAAAATCACAGGTCATTGTAACGGGAGAAAGCCACCTTCTGCACAAGTCCCCAGACACGGTAGCAGGACTACAAGGCGACGCATCCTCAACAATCGTCTGTTATATTTATGACATAATTTATTTAACGGCAGCGTCGGTAGCTGGAGCTAGATAGTCTCGTAGATTTACTCCACGTGCAGTCCTTCTTAAAAAAATAGCAGCCGTTTAACCCTTTAAAGACGAAGCGTATCTGTTTTATATAAGGACTCAGTGCGTACCGCGCTGTAAACACTCTCCACTTCGGTTATAAAAACCGATCTCTTAATGTTTTATAAGGCAAAAATTGCTGTTTGTTCTGAGATCCGTACAAAACACATAAACGCAATGTGGGCACCACGTAGAATTTTTTAATGTTAAACCTGGTCGTACATAAAGTTACCGCTAGGCTTTAAAAGATTAACCGATCGCAAAATTCATTGCTTTTACAGAACCCACAGATATATGAAAGTGAAAATGGACTCCACGACCCTGAAAACGAAGGCACTACGATCTCAGGAAACGTCGGGAGCTACTCGCTCAACTCAGCATCAGATTCCTAACGACTGTTCAGCAACACCGCCCTGAGAACCCCAAACCTCGCACGTATACCCGCGCTCACAAAGGGCCAAATCTGGATCTATCCGCAGCACTTAAACGCAGTCCCCTCAGCATATTTCTCTATGACAGTGCACTACTGCCACCACACCTGTGCGTAGGTCCGTCTCCCACGAGTTTTCAGGCTAGAATTCTTTCCTTCACGCGAATGCTACATGTCCCACCCCTTGCATCATTGTGGCAGTATCAGGTGGCGCGCTTCATTATGTATGTAACTTTCTCCACCAGCCGGTTACTGTGTTCTTAGTTCCAAGTATCCCCATCATTACCCTGTTCCATATCTCCCCGCGGTTGATTTGAAAGTCCAATATCATCACAGAATTCGCAGTGCCATCACATAAATCAGCACAGCTGTGTGCAACAGCGACCTCAAATGAAAACCGAAGGCCGCATTTTCTGCAGCTATGAGCAGGGGGTCTACAGTTCGTAACATACCCATGCGCTTCCGCAAAACCCTCACAAGTTGGAAAGTGGTCGTTTAGGTAAGTCTCTGTGTCATCTACACCTCGTCTTTTAACTACATTTACGTCTCAGCCACCTCACTCCTAGCACCCAATAGAAATGAAGTCAAGTAAAATCCTTCGGCCGTTCAGGGGACATGGTGGATTCCCTGGTGGGAGTCAACGTCTCGTTATACATCCTATACACTGACAACTTTGACAAGAGAATTACAAATATTCGGTCCATGCCTTGATTGCGGGCCAAGTTGTGTGACGGGACACTTCGTCCTTGTCATCGGCAGGTGGCAATGTGATGAGATGCATGTCATACTATACAATCAGTTACTCGCCACAAATCTGTTTGATATATCTCGTGATCAGGAAACATACTGCGACCTCTAATGTAGGAATCACGTTCTGTAGTTCACAAAACACACATTCGCAACTTCGTGGTACACGGCCTCCTTTCTTCCTCTCGTCTAAGCATGCGTCTTCCGAGCAATACGCTCCCTTCAAGTTACTATAGCAACTCGCTACGAACTGGATGGTCCGGGGATCGAATCCTGGTGCGGGCGAGATTTTCCGCACCCAACCGTACCGGTCCCGGAGCCCACCCCGCGTCCTGCAGAATAGACACCGGGTCTTTCCCGGGGGTAAAGCGGCTGAGGCGTGGAGCTAGCCACCCCACCCCCCTCACGCCGAGGCTAATGAAATGGTAGAGCTATACCTCTACTCCCCCTTGGGCCTTAATGGCCTGTATAGGGCCCCCTTTACGATCTCTTCAGATAGTCCTATTAAATCACTGCCTATTTCTTCCGTGCGTACTACATGCCCCGCCTTTCTCATCCTCCATTTGGTTACTCTAACAATAAAGAATTAAGAACATAAATTACGGAGCTGCTACATTTTTTGAAAACACGTGCACCCCTAATTTAGGGTACCAGATTAATCCATAATTTTATAGCTTCATTGCAAACCATAAAACGATTAAATTAGATACCTATACGAGGTAAACAGTTTAATTAGTCCACCACTATTGACCAGTGTTTTCAAGATGCCGTATTCCCCGCGTCTTTAGTATCATCCTGGCCATACAGAACTGTGTCTCTGAAGTGTTTTATAGTTAAATACTACGAATAGTAGTTCTTTCGGTTATGACACGCATCCATGAAGATACCCAAAAATAAACGAAGACAAAACGCTATTCCATTACACCACTTTTCCTGTACACAAAAAGAACCAGCCGGGAGGCATTCGTGGCTCCACCGTAAGAGGCACGTTTGTCGCCTTCAGAACGTGTTCACAGACTGCGACGAGAACCCGGCCGAGTGACCTTGTGTGCTGAAGGTTCTCAAACAACCACTTCTGTTCACGTGTACAGTGCGACATTTCGCACTCATACTAACCATACCTGAAGTACAACCGCTTCAGCTGCAGGTTCTTGAACTCAGCATAAAGTGAACAAATAATGAAGTCACAGCGGTCCGTCAACCCCCAAACCACTCACCGGATTTCGAATAAAAATAAGATGTACATACACACGCGCGCACGCACACACTAGACGTTGGCTGGTACGTTGTCAGTCTGGTCCGCGGAGGTGCACTGTATTTAAACAGCATCTGTTCAAACTACATTAACCCTTTAAAGACGAGGCGTATCTGTTTTATATAAGGACTCAGTGCGTACCGCGCTGTAAACACTCTTCATCTCGGTTATAAAAACCAGTCTCTTAATGTTTTATAATGCAAAAGTTGCTGTTTGTTCTGAGATCAGTACAAAATGCATAAACACAATGTGGGCACCACGGTGAATTTTTTAATATTGAACCTGGTCGTATGTAAAGTTACCGCTGGGCTTTAAAAGGTTAAATGTCTCATCGTACACAAATCTAAAAACCATTTTCCGCACAAAAAATGTGTAAGAAAATTCAAAGGTAAAAAAGACTGTGCAACTGTACTGATCCTTGTTTTCGCTGGGCAGTGGTATGTCACTGCTGCATACACAACCTTGAACACTTACAAAAACAACGAAAACAAAAACAACGACAATACATGCTTAATTAGGATAACCAGTTCCGGAGTTCTATGAAACCATCGTCATGCTTAAACCCGAAAGTCAAAACGCAAACTAAAAGAAGCCCAGAAGTTGTAAGCTACGCACATCTGCTGCGAACTGTCTGTCAGCAACAGACGTGTATGTGAAATATACGAACATCAAGACTGTGTGCAGTACTACAGAAACGTAAAATCTTCTAAGGAGTAGTCTGCAAACCCTTGCGTCTACGAACTGATAAGTTTATTAGAATTCTGAGCCCCATGCAGACATGTCTGAGGGTAGAAAGTGTGCGAAAATTTGTAAGCATACAAAAATTAAATAAATAAATGGCGCTTATTATCCTCGCATTGTACATGTGATGGTCTTAGGTAGACTTTTTTTTTAATTAAAAACTGATCACTTAGTCTATCAATGGCACAACCTCAATAGAACAACCGGACAGATAGACGCCATTTTGGTTTGGCTAAGAGGAAGCCTGACTGTCCGTCCTTTACTTTTTTCAGTAGATGAAAACAAAATGGTAGTCAGAAAGAGAAGGAATCCTGAAGGTCATGCAGGTGAGGTTTAGCCCGTTACAAACTTGCACGTACCACAGAACCAGTTTCTTATTCGCCCCACAGACCTCGACTTTTCGCCGTTATGACTCAAGACTGCTTCATATTCCCAGCGTTAAGAGAAGATAACAT
This sequence comes from Coptotermes formosanus, assembly GCA_013340265.1. NCBI lineage: Eukaryota > Metazoa > Arthropoda > Insecta > Blattodea > Rhinotermitidae > Coptotermes > Coptotermes formosanus. The sequence goes on along the minus strand of BLKM01012573.1, from coordinate 877,139 downwards.
CGCAACAACTGGAATATCTGCGCATGGGAGCTGGTCGCACATACCGCCTAACACATCTGTATAGAACCAACCGACACACGAAATTAAGTGCAGTGAGTCACATTCCAACCAAGCAACTCTTCACACAGTGTAGTTGAGTCCACGGAGCACAGTCCTTCTGGGGAAGCTAACAGTTCCTCAGCTAGTCGAGAAATTCCCCGCATTTTACGGAACACGTCCACAGCACTTGTCCCTATATTGAGCCACATTAATCCAGCCCGAACACACCGTCCCATCCTATTCTTGAAGATCCATTTCAATATTATCCTCCCATCCACGCCTATGTCTTTCAAGTGATCTACTTCCCTAAGGTTCCCCTACCAAATCCCTGTACGCTCCTCTCCCCATACGTGCTACGTATTCCGCCCATCTCATTCTTCTTGGTTTCATCGCTGTGGTAATGTGTGGTGAAGGATACAGATCACGCACCGCGTCATTATGCAATCTCCTCTCTCCACTACCCTCTAAAACCAAATCTTCCTCAGCACCCTACCCTCAAACATCTGCAGCTTATGCTCCTTCCTCAGCGCGACAAAGCTTCACACCCACATAACACATAAAATTATACTTCTGTATAGCTATTTTAATCTATATATTGTTGTATACCTGAATTCCACTTTGTACGGAAAAGAGAAGTTCATTTTTGGTTTCATATCTTCAATGTTCACTTATAAATAACACGGCAAGAGAACTTTTATACGCCTACCTGAATATCAGTTTCTATACCCGCCCTGTATGTCTGCGGAATGACTGGTAACGTAAAAATTCACTTGTTTCTAGAATACGATACCTCAAACACATTGATCGAATCAGCTTACCGGATAAAAGAACTGAAAATGTCTATATAATACTGACACGATCCCAGACACCTTACTTTAACACAGCGTCCTACTATTTTCAACCGTTATATAAATCAAGAATGGAGAGAAATGAAATTGTAGTACCCACGTGTTATTAAGACGTGTTAACAACACTAGTAGTACTAAATGGTTTATGAATTGTATTAATTTGTACGTATGATTAACACAGCGGGATGCAAAAACTAAAAATAAAAACACTACAACTCTAAGCATACCTAGGATTTTTACACGCCTTCTAAAATGCGTTTTTTTGTGATTCTGCTTACCTACTCCGTGACAATTTAACGCGGACACAAAACCCGACCTATTAATAACACCAATATAACATTATCCTATACGAACAAAAACAGCTTTCTTTATATTTTGTTAAACGTACATGGCACTTCGAAATTTTCCGAACATATGTATACCGCAGTGAGACCAATCGTTTACGACGCTTTTATTCCATACATAACGGATGACGTTCGACTTCTGCTTTGGATACAGGAAGCATGAGCCATGATTGTTGCACTTGATCCACACGAAGCAGAATAAAATCTGTTGCCAGTTTTTGGTGTATCTCACTGCGGTGTGACGCCGTGTCGTATGACCGGACCCAACGTCTTCGCGGAACCTGCTGCCCCCACCTTCCGCGTCAAAGCCTAGACAACGCCAACAAATGCCTCCGCAACGCTGGTAGCAAACAAACTACTTTGCCACGAATGCATGGACATGACTTTCCAAAATTTCTGCGCATCATTCAAAAACGTACGAAACACACAATGACGACAAAAGGCTCACTTCTGGCAGTGATCTCAAGACACTTCAGGTGGAGAGAAAGCCCGAGCTCGATACAAGCCCGCTATTGAACGACGGTACGAAGGAATTTTATGGCATTCACATCCGTGCACTGATTGTTAAAATTCAAGAAAATACCAATAAATGCCCTATACTACAATATAAAGTTTTTATAATTATATCACTAGAACTCAGACATGTTTCGGCCTTTTGTAGATCATCCTCAGGGACTGTACATCAATATTTGTATACGACATAGTTTATAAAGATAAAATAAGTTAAGACTGCATTAAAATTGTCTGATGTCTTGAATTTGGTTATGTTTACGTGGTAACCCAGAATTTACAGGAGGGAGAGTGGGGGATAAAAATCCAACCATAGGCCACACTAACGGACGTCGGGGATATAACTACAGACATCATTAATACGACAGTATATTTTACACCACATACACAGCGACTGCGACTCAGCCCAAATGTGGGTATATTGGCCGACAATCTCCATACTAGTATCAATTAAAATACACCAAAGAGTACAGGATGCAGGAAACTTCTAGCTTCGTACCAAGGACTAGTCAGTTAAGACGCAATACAAAACAAGATCTGTGTCGGACAGCTGACACAGCTATACAGAAGAATTGCACTTAACGTTTACTGTCATCTAATACTGACTGCAACAACCATGGAAATGGAGAAAAGGTTCTATATTTGTCTTACATCTGTAAGCAAAATATTGGCTAGATCTACGGCGCCGATTTAATGTTGAAATTGTAAATGGGACGCCCGGAACCTACATTAGCTGAAGAATTTCAAAGACATTGTAAAATGTGGCCTGGCATGTCTGTGCTTTTACTGCAACTACCTGGTTCCGCCTAATTGTACGTCCTGACGCCATACACGATAACATCACAGAAAGAAGAATGGGACAGCAAAATGTTTTCTTCTATCTATACTAACACCACAGACGAGACGCCACCCAGCTGAAATTCCTGATTAGCCCAACGAAGGAAACATCGCATACCAGAACCCGAGGTACATGTCTAGTTCATGCGCTTAACAAATTCGCTGTCACAATAATGGAAGGTTCGTCACTATGATCACTTCGATTCAATTCACATTCTACTAACATGTACCTCAAGGGTATCTTAAAACCCTTCCATGTGCGCCTACGTCATATTTCCGCATGGTTTTATCCAGTAACTGCAAAGCACAGGGACAGGCAGGACGGAAAAGCTATCGATATATCTGTAAATAAGACCAACTAGTCACAGAAGGGCCCACTGCTCAACCAATGTGCCCTGAAGGGGGGTGTGGGGGCGGTTCTTTCCAAACGGGAAATAGCGGCTGGGGCGTCGGTCTGACAAGATATTTCCATCAAGTACATTCATTGACTCTAAAACTGCATAGTCTGTAGACAGCTGAATTGATAATCATGCTTTCTCGTTTAATTTAACGATGTCGACAGCAACTCATTATGAACGATCAGATTTAACGGTGAATAATGTACTAGAAACGACGCTGAAGGAAGCGCTTGTGGCCCAATTTAAGGTTTTATCCCAACATTTGACATTAAAGGCAGAGGAAAACCACAAAAACTGAAGTCAGGATACGAAACTTCAGGTTCTCACAGCGGTGCTGTTGAAGATTAAAGTCACGTGGACTGTTACGCGTGTAGAGTGGTAGTTGTAGACTTTTCGAAGAACGGTTGCGCCTCTGCCTCTGCCAATTTACACGGCGTCACATCCCTGACCACTTGAACGCTCACAATCCGGATAGTCGGCGGAGCGGCGAGATTCCAATCGGGCACTTCCCAAATAAGAAATGCTGCCGCTTGAAGCAACCCGCGCAGTGACAAATCATGCGCGATCAACTGGGAAACATGCGGCTGAAATGGTCACGTCTCCTCTCAAGATGTTACTTCCGCACGTTCCTGGAGCGCCTGACGGACGTGAAGTACTGGTGTCACTGTACATTGCATGAAGGCATATGGTGGAATGGGGCTATACTGCTATTCGTTCTTAACCTAACACTGGCTGGAGGTAAATGATCAGCTTCACGCCCCGACCGCTTTACCCCCGGGGAAGGCACCCCCCCAGTACCCATTCAATAAGAGGCTGGGTGGGCCCTTCTGATACTTCGGAGAAGAAAAAGTGACGGTAAAGGTAAAGCCTCCCCACTGCACGCTATTGATGTATGGAGACATGGATGTAAAGCGTCACTCTAAGGGAAGAAACTGTAAAAAGAGACTTGGGTATAGTCAGATCGTCTGGTTAACCTTTTAAAGCCTAGCGGTAACTTTACGTACCACCAGGTTTAATATTAAAACATTCTACGTGGTGCCCACATTGCGTTTATGTGTTTTGTACGGATCTCAGAACAAACAGCAACTTTTGCCTTATAAAACATTAAGAGATTGGTTTTTATAACCGAAGTGGAGTGTTTACAGCGCGGTACGCACTGAGTCCTTATATAAAAGAGACACACTTCGTCTTTAAAGGGTTAATGTTCAAACTAGGACACCTAAAATGCAAACATACAGCACTAACCACTATGCCGGAACATTCGATGAAACTGAAGTTACACATGCACGCCAGTTTGGGGGGAAGCGAGGGAAGCAAGCTAAATCCCTTGAAAGCTGCCTTCAGGGGTCGAAAGCACGGCGCGTGCCACCTGCCTGTAACGGGTATCTTGATGGCAAAAGTTCGCAAATTGTGATAATAAGACGATAATTTCTTGCTAAATTTCTGGTTAAAGATGGTGTGCTAGTTGTCAGATATTTAAGACAACGAGTTCCCAGACATAACCCCATTAGTCTACTGATGTTACAAACTATTAACATTCCTCGCACAGCGAAATCTTATCAGTTCCCTCGCCTGCCCACAACTGAAAGCTATGTACATTACTGTGGGACAGCTGGCCGAGTATGCTGGAAGGATATTTTTGCAGCAGACATAACAAAGGTCTGCACCTCATCCCACTCCTCCAAGCCTGGCAATACCTCGGAAACTATTACAGTGTTGGTCAGCGTAAAATTCTGAGGATGGGTTCATAAACCAGAAATTTAAGGTTCCCTTGGCAGCGGCTTTGCATCCCATTCGCGTACTATATGCCGAATTCAGAACAACGTTCTTTCTTAACTTTAGCGATAGTGTAATTTGAGGTGGGGGCACAAAACTTATTTCTCCTTCGAAAGACATGCACGTATTTATGCTCTAAAATGAATCTCCAAAAACGAAAGAGCAAAGGTCAAAGTTAATGCCTGACAGGGCCTAAGCGTACTCACAACGTTCAATTCAATTCCGTCACATTAATTAGCTTTCACCGCAATTATCACGTAAGAACGTTATAGGCACACAGCTTTTTGTTTTGCACGTCGTGGCATCGCAGCAGCACTGAAGTCTCCGCTGCTGCCTCTGTCTTCTACACGGCGGATTCTGTTTGCTTTAGTTACGTGACGTTAGCCTGTTTACTTCCTTCAGCCAGTTCCAGACAAGCGCGCAGGCCCCAGTTCATCTAAACAGTACCAGAAATTAGATTCCCCAAAAATGAGTCAGCTACTGATATTTACGGATACAATCACTATTTATTGTCAGAATCTAACAAACCTATAAATACACTACTGCCGAAATAGAATTACTGAATGTTAAAAGCGGAGCTAAAGTTATGGGGGGTTGCAATTTTTAACATTCCCCCACCCCAAACATTCTGCTACGGAGTTCGGTTTTTGTCATATACATTTTTGTGTTCTTCATGAACGATGGATATCCGAGGCTGAACGCAGCTGTCACATACGCATGTCCCTTCCACTGCTGAAGCACCAAACGGGCAACTTTTTGCATACAGACACAAGCACGGCTTCACCCAGATGTTCTAAGTTCATTCCCAATAATGGTTAACTGAATTAGCACGACCTGTACTATGCTTCTGGCACGGCAACAGCGACGGGAACTTGGATTCACCGTTACTGACAGATCCACACCGTCTGAGGAACATTACAGGAACCATAGCAGCATGAAACAATGAACGTAACTCAAAGCAACAATACAATTATTTACAGTCAGTCAAATTCATGATGCACAGTAATTTGCAACAGATGTGAGGCACTTCCTTAAGCACCCCGCAATGCGGGATGATAACGTTGCCATTTGTGTGGCAGCACTGGCCCACTTCCCATAGCCGGCAACGCTGTATCATGCCTTCAGTCTTCAACTACTGACCTCAGATTCAGCGCTTTCAATACCAAACACAAGGCACAAGAGGACACGCCCCTGAGCCAGCTAGCTGCAGTTCACATCTTCTGCCTTCACTATGCATTTATGCTTGCTCGGAAGACGGGAACTCGCGACAATACACCAAAAAAACGCCATGTACTAGCATTAACCCTTTAAAGACGAAGCGTATCTGTTTTATGTAAGGACTGAGTGCGTACGGCGCTGTAAACACTCTCCACTTCGGTTATAAAAACCAGTCTCTTAATGTTTTATAAGGCAAAAGTTGCTGTTTGTTCTGAGATCCGTACAAAACACATAAACGCAATGTGGCCACCACGTAGAATTTTTTAATGTTAAACCTGGTGGTATGCGAAGTTACTGTTAGGCTTTAAAAGGTTAATGTTTCGTATTCACGAAATCTCTAATTCGAATAAATTACCGGACGCCTGTCAATGTCTTCACGTGATTTTCACCAGCTCCTCCACCGATTCAAAATAGTTTCCCAAAGCTTCCTACCTAAGACATTCATAACCACCGTACTGCTGTACTCTCTGTAGCCTACAGTATTCAGTTGATGGGCTTCTAACAAAACAAGGAACAATGCTGAGCACAAAACATTATTGCTGGCATAAGCCCAAAGTATCCTTCGAACCCCACGCAACTCACTTGTCTAATATTAAATACAGCGCAACATAAGAGTGAAAGCAAAATTTTAACGCCTATTTATGCCCAAGCACCATGCTTTTAAAGTACATAAAGACAGATGAGGTTAAGTCCCACGCATTCTACATCGCGGATTGTTAACACGAAAAGGGTGGTAAGCTTCATACACTTACCGCTCTATCCAAACCACCCACTGAACACAATGATGGGCGGGTTCCAGGTTACGTCTGGACAGCAGTGAAGAAAATCATAATTATCTCTACCAGAGCTCGAACAGCGGCCGTTCATGAGATAGCCACTCACTTTATTGATTTAACTATCCCAGGTTCATGTCTCCAATTTACAATCGGTGAAAAGTTATACACATTATTACGCATGCTGTAATTCTCGTTTCGTAGTCCTTCCCTCTTCTACTTTCTTGTTCACAGTAGATATACAGGATTTTGATTTTTCATTTGATCACACTCAGACACACATCACATTCGGTAGGACTCCTCTGGACGAGGGATCGGTCCGTCGCAGAGACCTCTACCTGACAACACAAACACTGTACAAGAGACAAACATCCATGTCCCCGGTGGGATTCGAACCCACGATCCCAGCAAGCGCTCGGCTACAGACCTACGCCTTAGACCGCCCAGCCACTCTTGGGCATGCTGTGGTTCTGCAGTACATACTGAGCAACATTCCACTCCAAACCGTGGGGACGAATCATCTGCGGAGAGAGGGGGTTCCTATCCATGAAAAACACACGAGTACAACGCTCGGCCATATCAGGCAGCCTAAGTTAATTACATGCAACGCCAATCAACACCTTGCAGTATCTGCGGCCGATTAGGCGCGTAATCCAGCCCGCCACGGTCCTGAGAACTGAATCGCGCAGTAGACACGCTGTGAGAAAAGCAAGTAAGGAGACCAGTGGCGTAGCTAAGTTTTTTGGCACCCGGGGCGAGTGATCACCATAACCAACCCTAACAGAAATTGCAAAACTTAAAAAGTCGCAATCATTTAATGAATTTCCTTATATTTGGCTCAATCACTTAAAATATTTCTGGCGCAATCAGTTTTTTTCTCACTTTTTCCGCGCATTTTGCCGCCCCGCGGCCACCCCACTCGCCCCCTCCCATCTACGCCCGTCAACGATATTACTATGTAATAAAACCACGCACAGGGTAATCTGTTTATTAATCACTTCCCTCAAACCAAATCCTGGAGAACGAATGCGCGTATCATAAGCGTTCATACAAACTTTAGAGACGCTGGAAAAACTCGTCCTTGGAGAGGGTATTCAATTGTGACGTCATATCCCTGCGATTTCAACTTCAGAAACTTCTCTTACCCGCTGCTAACTATAAACCTTATTGATTCCTTATTAACATCTACTTCTTTCGCTATCATTGTCACTTGGCGATCCCTAGCCAATAAACTGCGCGACGTCCGCTAGTTCTGTATTATGTTCTCCAACCTCCTGACGACGCTTAACCTTTTAAAGCCTAGCGGTAACTTTACATACCACCAGGTTTAACATTAAAAAATTCTACGTGGTGCCCACATTGCGTTTATGTGTTTTGTACGGATCTCAGAACAAACAGCAACTTTTGCCTTATAAAACATTAAGAGACTGGTTTTTATAACCGAAGTGGAGAGTGTTTACAGCGCGGTACGCACTGAGTCCTTATATAAAACAGATACGCTTCGTCTTTAAAGGGTTAAAGAATCGAAATATTTGCGCTCGGAACAGAGCCTTATGTCCATCAGCTGTTTGTTAACATATCATGTGCTTCAGTTGGAAGAGGGAGGGGGGGGTCATGAACTTTACTCAAAACCTGATGCTGATATGTAGAAATTTTTTTAGAATTCTGACTGCGCAGTAAAACACGATGCAAACAACGCAACAACAAAACAATGCGATTACGTCTGACCAGAACTTACTGGTCCATCAAGGTCGTATCTCGCGTCCTGCAGCGGAACTAGACTCCCGTTGCATATTTCTTTTTCTGTTTCAGTCTCACTACTTTCTTGCCACATTGTGTTATTCAGTGGGCTCTTCAATTCCATTAGTCCACCTGCAATTACTGGAAGTCACTTTTCCAAACATGACATCCTTGTTTCTTGATTGTATGAATGACGCCGTCTAAAATGCGTAGTTATTGCATACAGACTGGGGAAGATCAAGAGTTATGCAAGCTGTACCAAGAGACAGGCGTGGCTTACTTTTAAGGCTCTGTTCCAGCATATCCTTGACTAACAAAAAGCACGAAAACTTCACCCGATCACACAGCCAAAACTGGGATCTCCAGAATAGGAGCCGGGCATGTAACCAAAGGAGAAGGGAGGCGCAGTAAACAGAACAGCACTAGCTGACAGCTTCGTGGATTCGGGGTTCCGAAGAATCAGAACGTGTAGCTTTCAACAGCAGATTGGATGTCAGTGTCACCAGCAGGCATACTTGACAAGTCCTGTTACAGTCAGTCAATATCATGAACTCAACAAATATATTTCGCGCATCCAAAACGTTTTTCTCTTCCCCGAGAAAAGCCACACATTTTCAACAATTTACTAACTTCCGATTATCATAGTGGGAACGTTTTCTGTGACAATGACATGACAGCAGGACCGAATTTTACGGAAACTGACTCCATAAAAATACTGACGTATGTAACTACTAAATCAACAGAAAAGCAAGACAAAAGAGACAGGCGAAATGGAACTTCGGAATCCTAAGAAACGAACACACGATTTCGAATCTGCTCCGTTACAACCCTACTACTACTACCTGACGCGTAACCTAAGCCCCTTGCGTAAGCATACAGAATCACGCGACGTGCTAAAACAGAGAGACTAACCTGATGTCTAATATAAGCCCTCACCTCCCGTAAGAGCGAGAGTGACAGGAGTTTTCCTGTTGCGTGGTGGCGTTGTAACAGGAAAGATGCGAAATTTTGCCCTCCGCGCTGTAGAGTATTAAAGTTTTAAATATTATACTGTTCATTCCGGCACTGTCGATAATCAAATCACAGCACTCAGTCCAACAAAAGGCACTATATTTTCCCCAGATATTTTCTATCACAATACTTCGTTGAACACTCCTACAGGTTTCGATCCCTTATGTGATCATCATCAGAGATTCACATTAAACTAACGCTTCACAAAACCGAACTAGCAATCCATGTATACAATAAAGATGTAAAAAGGCGAACCAGTTAAAATGAAGGCGTTTGTTGTGTAATGGATCCTGGAAATTAATGTCGCAATATAAAATATCTGCGAAAAATACAGTGCATTTTGTTGGACTGAGTAGCGTGATTTCATTAGTCTTACTCAGATACGTGCGTAGTAGGACTCCACGGATCGTCATGCCTTCACTACCAGGTCCTTGTTCAAGCACGCGTGGTGACTCCTTGAGCGGGGAAGGGGGAATCAGACCATCGGAACTCGCCTACCTTCAAAAACCGGCGCAGTAAAATGTGGGCAAATATCCATAAGGCCAAGAACCGGGATACGAGATCGTACACTGAAGCGGGGGTCCACAAATTTTCCCAAATTCTTGGAGCCACCTCAAAACTCTGGGTGCCAGAAGACTGACATGAAGAACGTTCCATACCGAAGCCCCACAATTCTGCGCTACCATACAATATTTACCCGCCCCCCTGCTGTGTACGAACACGTATCGGAAGAATGTGTGTGCCTGAACCGTGCGACGCTCCGGCCTTGTTACCCTTTCAGTGGTTTATTTAATGACGCTTTGACAACTGTTGTTTACTAAGACTTGATCATTCAGTGTAATCCAGCGGCCCAATTCCACAGTTATCACGACCCCTGACGGACAGAACGAAGCAATATGATGTTTTAAACCTCGCCATTTTCTCTAATGTCTTACACGGCCTGGGAAAATGGTTTCCTGAAATTAGCCTTGGCTCACTTTCTCTAAGATCAGAACAGGGATAAACGGGTGCCATTTTGCGTTTCGGAGAATACCATCTCATTCACTTTCAGTGTTTCATCCATTCAACATCTGCTTAATCAGTCCTTTATGACATTCTAACTTCGATTCAAATAAAAGGGGACACTGTGGCCTATTTAACAGCACCACCTCCATAACCTTGAAACTAACGAATGTAATTCAAATCCAATACGGACAGCTGGGTTCTAATAGGTTACGAAACACGGCGGCGATTCTAATAGGACACGTCGGCATTAGTCGTCTTTAAAACGTTTGACTGGGTCCTACAGCTATGGATTCTGGATCACCCAGAAGGAAAAAAGTAAGCCATATTAAATTAATATTCCGGCACTAACTGTAGAGAAACCAAGATTACACGGCTTTAAAATTAGTTTAAAATTGGTGTAATAAATTGACTTTGTTGATCAAGATTATGTGGATTCGATCTAACAGGCAAGAACGGCAGTCAGTACCCTGCCACTCTCGAGTGCATAAACAAAAAGCGTCCTACAATCCTGCAACTTAATATAGCTTGTTAATATAAAATTCTCCCGCCGGACGGAATTTTCAAAATTTCTTCGAGTATATGAATCCAGAAACTTTCAAAAGTCTGTAACAGACAATATGCAAGAAATAACTTCAAAATAAACGACAAATGAAATCGACATTATCAGCATGTTTACAAATATAAACGCTGGTCGAAAACTGTCTGGCACATGAAACTGGTTGATGCTGAACTGATTATACATTAGCATTGGAATATTTAGCAACAAAAACTTATTGACACAATTAAGTATCACAATTATGTCAAATGAATGTATTCAGAAGGTCCACAGTCGACATCCTCCGTCCACTGCCAGATGCTTTATATCGATGCCAGCAATAAAATTCATTCATTACCAACGCCAACTATTCTGCGCCTTTAATAGGTTGTAGGATTTCATGCAAAGTTTAAGGAAACCAACTAGGGGTCGCAATCGATTAATTCTTAGGACAGATAAGTAAATGCAATGAACTAGCCATCATTTTCCCTGAAGCACCCCACCCGTCTCGACCGTTCGAATGGAGGGGGGGAATCTGTCTGACTCACCAACACTTCCGGTGTTGCTATACTTCCCCCACCAATGTCATGCGTTATATCGTCAAACAAAAGGCACACGGGCCATTGGACTCAACAGGGAGCACATAAAAACTCGACATACAAACTGTTAATGCTGTAAGACACTGTATCAGATATGCGGCAAGAGCAAAACATAATACTGAAACCAGTGGTTTACATCTACTAACATTAAGAGAAGCCAAACACGTATCTTCCATTTCCAGTTCCAGAGGTTTTGGTCAAACTTGCAACACTGCGCTCCAGCCAACACCCAACTACCACAGCTGGTCCAGATGGCGACAGCTCGCTATGGCAATATTCTCACCGCAACATCACCCTCAGACCTCCAACTGAGAAAGAGTATCTATAACTACACTCAGCATACGTTAATAATTCAGTAATACACAACGTTTCAAAGCGAGCGTATGACCTTAACCCCCAAGAGCACTAAATTTTTTATGACACAATAGTACCGAGTTTCTTGCGATCATTCCTTTCTAACTTCAAACAAACCGTTCTAGAGGTGCTGCAAAATAAATACCTTTATGAGGGTACAATATGCAACTAAGATGGCTCAACGCCAACCTACTAAATCAAGGCGCCAATATTCGAACATTTTGTATTACTCCCATGTAAAAATGGACGTTTTGTATGCACTTACGTTTTATAGAAGTACCCAACCGCCGTCAAAACACCGCGTGACTGTTATGAACAAGTTCTTCACAAGCAGACCTAAACAAGACGAAAATGAATGTTAGAACGTCAGGGTCAGAGGCTACAACACAGTTCAACGAACAACTTTCCCTCCACGCGATCTAACGAGAACCGAAATGGCACAGCACACGCAAGTCACAATTCATAACATAAATGGAAAATACTGCTACATATAAGACAGCTTAAATTATTCTGTACCTACAGACAATTCTCCTTATATAACACACCGGCTCCAGTTCACTAGCTACAGCTACTGATGTCTTTAACACAACACACGCCTTTATCCGTGACCACCACAACTATGCCGGGCATCAACGACTGTTTCAAAATTGTCCTGCCAACTGTAATGTCTGCCGGACGAACACCACGCCCTAGTGAGGAAACACTGGAACTATCTTTAGACTAACCCTGCATTCATAGATGGCAAGGTAACATCCAATCAACTCAAACACGTTTCATACTGCCATCTTTAAACGGAATACAAAATTAATATCACATTCCGGTTACGTGTTCCCTGTGTTTACCGCACATAATTTACATTTGGCAAATACGAAAATGAAAATTCTGAATAGCAAACTGCCCGATAAATCCCTATTTATGTGGTACATGTTTTAGTCTACAGGCTGAAATAAGCACAGGTTACATTAATTAAATCTTCTATACCTTATGTTATGCTTCTCAGGAATTTTACCTGAACATAAACGTCCAACTGAACACTGTACCCATCCGCGGCTGTTTCTCTTCGGTTGGACCATGGAATGATACTAGCTTTTCGTTTTCTCATAAGCACTCTCTTAGAATGAGCCCGCCTTTTTTGGGTATCCCCAAACTTGGTCACAGATCTCCTACAATTTAAAACTTCTGTGAGGCAAAACATATTATCTCCTGATGCAAACACATCCATTAAAAAACACCCCTAATTAACCTTTAGTTACTCTCCTGAATACAACTGAATCTGAAATAAAAGTAAACATGAAATTCCAAATATATACAGCAGTCACAGCAAGTGTCACACATTAGAACAACATGAAGCTCATACAGTCAAGGAGGCACTCTACAATTTTTTAAATTATCACAATGTGAAAGACTGGCAAAGGCATGTAGCTTATGCGAGCACTTGGTCAGACAGTAGTTAAACACAGCAGCACGGATGACTCTTACAGGGCTCACAATCCGGATTATTCAGATACAAACTTTTGTGTTTATGTTACAACACAGAACAGTGACTTTGATATTCATGCTACAGAGTACCTGTAGTTACTAGTCAAAGCCAGTGAGTGTATCCTGCTGAAGGTGAATGAGTTACATGAAACTGTACAAGCAACGGCTTTTTTTTTTGCCAGTTTGGTGTATGAAAAGATGCTGCACGGTTAAGTCGCTGCAAATTGCACCATCTGTTTAGACTGAAAGAAAAGCTATGGAATAAGGTTGGATGAAATATGGGTGCTTGTATTATATATAAATGGGAAAATTCTTCCATTTACCTTAACATTTGCAGTTATAAATTTTGTGAAACACTTGTTATCCAGACTGTATACTAAAGTACTTCACATCTGTTACGAAGTTTTATAACATATAGTTACCAGCAGAATGTCATAGTTTCATGACGAAACTCACAAACATCCATTCTGGGCTGAACCTGGTAGCATCCAGGTTGTGATATGTATCACTGTTAACATTTAGTTCTTGTGGTTTAGCTTATTGCATATTATCAAGTTATGTTCTTATTTTAGGAAGAAAACAAGTGGAAGATATGTGTATAACACCGTATAGTGGTGTGGTGATCATTTATTGCAACAAATTGCTGTAATAAAGATATCTTGATTGCAAGCTAGTTCCCCAAGGAGTACAAATAATATTACCGTCATCCAATAAATTGACATGATATGATTCTGCGACTAGTGATGTTAGTCGAGACAGATTTTCCTACAAACACAATGTTGAAATGGGAAGCATGGTTCCACACTACCTGTTTTGACCAAGCAAAAAGATATACTGATGAAAACTTTACAAAAAGATATTAATCTGAGAAATAACTGACAATTTAAACAGACACTTCCCCTTCAACTGTAGGTGGGTCCTCTAAATCAAAAATACAGGCGTGATGCACAGTCCCTGAATATGACTTCTAGAAATCACGCACTGAAATCTGGAGTGACAAAGACTTCTTCTCCTTCAGAATCTCCTCATAGCAAGCAAGCATCCTCGTAATTCCTTGTGCACTTTGGATGCCAGCTTAAGCAAGTCCAAGTCCCTGTTAACTCTGCGGAACAACAGCATAGGTGTGGAACAACATAATATGAGACATTGTAAGTGGGAGATTACTGTAGATATTCAGGACTTGGGCCATCACAACTGATAGTCAGTACTAAGCTCTATATGGTTGTATTCTTCAGCTTTCTACCTATTAACTCAATTTTTTTTCTGCCTGCTCTACCAGTTACTTTATCTCCATACAAAAGAAATTATGAACACACTTGAGAAAATCACAATACAGTAAGCAGCTGAAAACAGAGAAGTTTCAGACATCATAAGTACACATCTTGACAACCAGAAAAGCAAATTTTCAGAATGTCTGCCATCACATGCAGTGCAAGCCGTAATCTTAAATTCAGCTTTACCCAAATATGAGAGAGAATGTCTTCAGACACTAACACCAAATACAGAAATGTTTCGTGGCAGTTGCTTCCTTCAGTCAAACTTCACTGTAAGCAAATTTGTCCACAATGCTGACTTCACAACTACACTAAATAAGCCTGTGGCATAAAGTGAAAACACACTTGGTTTCAGGGCATTCTATCATGTACTGGTTAACTTCAGTTATGTGACAAAATTAATTTTAGCCATGACAGTCTCTGGATTTTGTAGTTTGGAGATAAATAAAATTACACTGGCCATCAGTCATTGCTGTAGCCATGCACGCATGCAATTCTTCCTGGTTTTAAACTGTCCAATGAAAATAGCAATTGTGATAAAGTAAACGGTGTCATGTTTTAAAAATTACTTTCACCGAAAATTGAGAAATACATTTTAAAACAAGAGCCCACTCTGCAGGGTCTGAAACCTCACGAATCAAATACTCTGAAGAACAGACTGGAGATGTCATAACACTAAGGTCTGTTGTCAATTACCCAAGAAACTGAGCTAATCAATATGATACTGTATTTTTAAACACTTTACTAGAAGTATACAAAGGGTAACAATTCTGGCACCTTAACTCACTTTCATGTAATACTTCAAAAACTCCAATAGTAGTAGCAAAAAGTGTACTGGATAGAAGCTTTTTTTTTTGTTTCACTTGTCTCTACAACTTCTGTTTGATACCCCAGCTTTAAAGTCATATAATGGAACTTCATGAACTACATAGGTCTTTTTTTGGAGTATCAACTCCGTTATTCTGGCCATTTGCTTTTCCATTTAATATAAACTTCCTCTCATCAAAGGAAAACATGAGTTTGGGATCAAGAAATCCAGAGGCAACGCGTTCTTGAAACTACCCTGCAATATCAGGTGCTCAATGCCCAGTCTAAACGAAAGAGCTGTTATAAAGCTTTAATTTTTTGGGTTTGTTTCTGAGTGCCAGAATTTCCCACACTCACTTCAGTTAAAGATAATACTTTGCATTTCTTTTTATTTGGCACTGAATCTGTGATTTGAAACTTTTCTACTGTTGTGTCTATTGTTTTTCTACAGGCAGTGTTGATGTGGCATTTTTTTAGAAGACTTTTGGTGACACTTTCTCAATGACGTATAACCTTTCATAGTACTGCATATGAAAAACTTGCACAACGCAATAACATCACCCAAAATTACCTATCTGTATGAGACACAGAACACAAATCAGAGTCTCATGTTGCAGCATACAAATGACACCATCAACACTTGTCTCCTCAGCTTGCAATACTGAGATCTTGTTTCCCTGTGCTTGCTAACACAAAGATATGCTCTGTACTTAACACATTCAGTACCATCAAGGACAATTAATTTACTTTTGCTGAACACTGATCTGACTCAAAACTTCTGAATGTGAAATGTTCAGGTATGAAATATACATGCTTCCACCAATGCGTGTGTACTTTCTCACATCTACTGTAACGGAACAGATGCTTGTGGCAGCTCAGGGTGAGACAAGTAGGACTGATCTGGCCAACACTAACAAGTTACGCAATTCTTATGACTGATATAACCCGAAGCTTCGGGCCAATTAGGAGCACAACTGCCACACCACAAAGCTGTGCCACTCAATACGTGCTTCTGGTTGCAGTAAGGTAGCTAACTGATAGGAATACAAACAATACAAAAACATAATTAAGCATTATGATATATATATCCTGTTTGGTCCTATATTTCTGTGTAGAAAGTTGGTCGCTCTATGCCCATGAGCCTGAAAACACTGGGTAGTAGGTAGAGAGTATTGAAGCCAAGAAGAGCATATGTAATGAATTTGTAGCTCAATTCTACTGTGATCTTCTGCCGGTTTTCAATGCTATTTTGAGACTGCTGCAGCTCTTGAGAGTTGAGATGTAATAATGTGCATACTGTCGCATACGAAGCTGACTTGCAGAGTGCACGTGTTGCAATCATACAGCAGAACCCAATCACTGTTCTTAAAGCACTAAGGCCCAACATTTCATATGATGGCCAGATGATAGCATATGGTGGACTGTCTGGAGATTCACTCAGCACTCCCAGCTGATAGTTTGTCCATGCACCAATGTGCACACCAACACACACACTCAGTACCATTGTGGTGTCACCACTGCAACATTTCATGGAAGTCCACACAACATGTTCATTAGACTGTAACATTAAGCTTCAATTATTAATATACTGACACCCAAAGTTTTTTATAACTTGTTAATGCGCATTTTAAAAGTAGATGTGGGGAAGGTTTTGGTTTTCTGAAAATGTCACTTTATAAAGACAAAAATTAGGATAAAATACATAACACAATAAAATAAAATATAATATAGTATAATATAATATAATATAATGCACTCATGCTGCCTGGGACAGTGAAGTTTCTAAGATTTCTTACACATCTTCTCAAGATAACCAAGTTTCACATAACTGAACACTCTACATCTTTTGAAGTGGAATGCAGTCCCTGGCACACATGGTCAGCGAAGAGGCTACTGCTTGGTTGTGGGTGTACCAGTTAATTTAAAGCTCAAAGGAACAGAACTCACTGCTGGTCGGCAGTAACTTACTGAATATATCTCACTATCTGGTGGGATTTCCTACCTATACAGCAAGGCCTTTTTTATGTCCTAGCTGTGTTCCTGAAAAAGTATGCATAAATCAAAAATGATACGCCCATAAGAAAAAGACTCAAATAAATGGAAATTAACCAGCCAAAACCCAAAAATGAGAGTGTATAAATTAAAAAGTGGTGTAAATTTGTAAGGGGTATTAAAGCAAAAAGGCATAAAACAAACTGGCATAAAAAAAGCCTGTGGTGTACTTGGATATGCCCTGTAGGTGTTGGGAGGGGGGTTCTTGCTACTTAATAATCATAACAGTACAAATGTAAGACAATAACCAAAAATAAGATATTCACACACAGAAGAATACAAATAAAATGGTTCTAACATTCAGGACGGAAGGGAAATTCCCACCCTGTGAATACAATTAATATCAACATAAAGAAGGGAAAATTTACTTCCCTGGTTCTGACACAGAGGCAGACCTTAATATTATGTGCTTTATGAGGTCTGAGTAAAAATAAAAAAGACAGTTTTCTCTGTGCTAAATTAAGTATCATAGTACGAAAGCAAATAAAAGAATAGAGGCATAACTATATGTATTCTTGACCTCAGCACTGGCCGGATATGAGTTCTCAGCTTCTTGTCCTGCCAAAATTAAAAAGACTGACACTGAATCTGTAAAAACAACAATGTTATGCTTACCATTCCCTGCCAGTGATGGAAGCACTGCTCAACCTCAGTTACTGGAATTGCCAACAGCTCCTCCATTGCATTGCATTCAGTCATGTCCACATCACAAAATCTTTTGCCTTTGAATGTTTATTTAAGTTTCGAAACCAGAAATATGTCAGATGGAGCCATGTCTGGTGCGGAGGGAGCTATTACTTGTGCAACACTGTTCTACTAAAAACTGCCACTCAGGCTGGGCTGAGTAGGCACAAGAACTGTCATTGTGAATTTGTCACATGTCAGATACCACCTCTGTGGCCATCTATAGTGTAATTCATCATGCACATATCCCAGGACTTTAAAATGGAAATGCTGGTTAATAGTCCTATCTTGTGGAGTACAATCAAGGAGCACAATACCCTTGTAGCTGAAGAAAACAATCATCATTGCTGTAGTTTAACAGCACAGTTGGCATGTTGTTTTGGTTACAGTGAGGAAGGGGAGCTTCTCCATTTTGCTACTTAGCTGTAGGTTCACAATCACAGATTTGTGTGTCATCATCTATTATACTTCCCAAGAACCAGCCCCTGATTTTTGGACATACAAGCAAGTCAGACTCCAAACACATGCAAGTTATTTCTGTTGTTTTGTCAGAACATGTGAAACAAACATGCTAAGATATGCCTTATTCTCAATTTTAAGTACAAAGTGGCTGCAGGAGCATTTAGAAATTAATATTATTCCACTGTGATCAGCCATGTACTTAACTACAGATTACACATTTGTATTAGTTAAAGGATGTCCAGGAAGCTCATCACTTTTCACAGGTACTTGTCTGTTTTTAAGATTATGGTACAGTCACAGTTCATTTACCAGGTACTTTATTTATTGGCAAGCTCAATCTAAATGCGTATGTTTCCACAGAGTCCACTGTGATTTGTACCTTGCTCTCTATTTTCCCAATAACTTAGATTTTCTGAGCATTAGTTAACATATTTTTTTTCTCTTCACTATAGAGGGTTACACTTAGAGGCCATGGTTCAAAGGCACACAGGTTATTAACAGATACAAAAATTTGACACCGCTGAACTGCCAAAGAGGTTAATGCTGCTTCAGGCCCTAGAGCACCTATGAGGCATTAAACACTGTGCTGCATTATTTTTGTTGCAGTGTTTTACAAATATGCTTTAATATTTTATTTTTTTATCACAGCCCACATCAAAACTGTTTTTGTAAGTTACCGTTCAATCTACTGGCAAACTTTTATCACCATACCCAATTCCCCAAGCTGCTGGTTGAACAAACTTTAACTATGCCACTAAAACATTGAAGATTAGGTCAAAGAGCACCTCTAAATGATACCTGCATCAGTTAGTTAAGTTTGAGGAACTATGTTTCCAATCTCCACTCACCAAAAGTGAACAAATAACAGAATGAGCTGTAAAAATGCCTGGATATGCAGGAAAATATCAGTACACATCCATCATAACTTTGTCTCTGCATAAGGTTATTTACATTAGATATGAACCAGTCCCAATAATTTTCAATCTGATTTTATATACATATATTTTACAAATGCTGAGATGAGTTTTAACGCCTTTCATAAGGACATTTTCAAACTCGTAAGATGAAATCTTGAGAACCACTCTGGAGCTAAAATAGGCCACATTGCCTACTCCCTAGTGGTGGTAGTGGTGATGAATATTGTTAGGTGTTTTTTTTTTCTGAAATTGCAACAACACCAGCATGCGCACAATGGTTGAGAAATACAAATGTTTCAGCAGATAACACCAACTGCGAGGCAGAGCTGTACACAGGTGATAATGATAACATGGCTCTTACAGCAGTAGGACTGCACTCAACCGGCATAGAAATCAAATGGGAAACTTCTGTCACACTGAGATAAAAGCAGGAAATATCTTAAGAATGAAATACAGTGGCACCAGTCTAGCTCAACTGTATTAATAAAAGAAATTCTTTCGGTTTGTTTCTTACCGAGTTGGAGTCCAGCGATCACTGCTTGGGTAGAACACCACCAGACAGATGGCAACAGTGAGTAGAATGGCCGGGGACCAATGGCTGGTCAAAAGATAATGGTCCAATGCATCAACCAATGGCACAACTGGGACCATGAGAGCCAATGCTAGCACTATGCCCACCACAATGTCCTGAAATAAAGAAACTTAAGCTACAGGCCTGTTTTGCTTCGTAACTGATTGCCACATTAAATCTTTCTCTACCAATCCAATTTGTGCCGAATCAGTCACAATGTCATCTGGCAGGTACAGGGTGGATTCTACTGTAATTCATATATGGTACAGTCTTGATGTCTGTGATTATTGGGAACTGATAAACCATCTTGCACAAGCGAGCATGAAGCAGTAGAATCCATTTTGCTTCATAACTGATTGCCATATTAAATCTTTCTCTACCAATCCAATTTGTGCCGAATCAGTCACAATGTCATCTGGCAGCTACAGGGTGGATTCTACTGTAATTCATATATGGTACAGTCTTGATGTCTGTGATTATTGGGAACTCATAAACCACCTTGCACAAGCGAGCATGAAGCAGTAGAATCCATTTTTGATCCTGAAAACCTACCTGGTTTCAAGAACTTATAAAATACCAGCAATAAAAATATAAAATAACCTCAAAATGCATATCATGAAAGTTTAATCCATCATATATACCAATAAATGCACATAACAGGTTTAAAAACTGTACACAAGTTTTAAAAACTCCTACATATTTTGGCACCAAAACATGTACAAGTTTCTAAAACTTACATACAGCTTGTAAACTTGTTACATGCATTTGTTGGTATATATGATTGACTGTATGAATAATGTACAGAATGAATATCATGGAAGTTTATCTTAATAATAATGAAAAAACAGAGCTTGGCTAAGCTTTGAGAGATCTGCGCAATAGCATAGAAGTTGGCAAAAGCGAACTCGCCAGCCAATTTCTTGTAATCAGGCATGAGATGTCAAAACAATGGTATTAAAATCATCACAAAAGGTTGCAATTCTGAATACTGAGGTTCATATACTTCAAGACTCTGCTGGATATATTTATTACAGGATGGCACAGCTATGCAATTTTTTTTATTTAGAACACTTTCTGCCACTTGTTAAATCATATAAAGAAGGTATAGCACTTGACTAGGTAGTGATATCTTAAAATCATGTAACACATCTACAAAGGCCAACAGATTAGATGTCTGCCAAATCTTCAAGGTCACATTTTCTTTGGTCTGCATGTTGTAATGACTGGGCAGGAAACTGGGTTTTTGGTTGATGAAAGTGACCATGATGTCCTTACCTGTTGATTATTCTGAACTTGTATGTACATAACAAATGAATCTTGTATTTGGTTCCTTGATAAATGCAGAATAACTACTGAGTTTCTTCACCATCAAGTTTATATCTGAATTACCACTGCATTGCAGGTAATGGTGAAATAAATGGGCGGGATATCCAGCATGCACAGTGACAAATGAGAAATGCATATCCAATATCAATTAGATGATGAGCAGTAAATAGGCCACTTGCAAGATCCAGGCATAAATGGGCATATAATATTAAAACAGAAATATGTTGTAAAGATGTCAACTGGAATCAAAGGGTTCAGAATGAGGCCTACAAGCAGACCTTTTTAAACACAATAATAACCTTCATGTTCCACATAAGGGAATTTCTGGACAAGCTGAGCTATTAGCAGCTTGTTAATAAGGACTCTGTTATGTGGAGTTATCACTCTAGTAAATATGTGTCAATGTGACATAATTGATAATATAAAACCATCTGCTGATCAGGAAATTCTTACTAGAACAGAATGCATTCCAAGATACAGCCGGCTGAGGCAAATGACAGAGCACCATCCAATGGCAAATAGGATTCCAAGAATCACAGAATACTGCAACAAACAAAACCATTAATTCATAAACATAGTACAAAAGTAAGACTGCATGAACTATGCATATTTCAGTTCAGGCTCACCTGGTACCTGTTCATTGTGTACAGGATCACAGACAGAGGAATTGAGACACCAACCATAGCATGTGTGGATGGCATTCCATATTCCAAGGCCCACTTCTTCTGCAGACGCACAGCAGGAGGGCAAGAGGGGCGAGGCCACCGAACAATATCTTTAATACCTTGACCTATGACAAAGACACTACTGTCACCATGTGCAAATATGCAACCAAACTCTGTTAACATCAAACCCTTGTGCATTATGTACCAAAAGTGATGACACATGTCTCATCCTCTAATGGTCTCCAACAGGCAAGAACGTGTACAGTATGGATCTCCATCCCGCAGCCCGCCAGGTTGCATTATGTGGCACATGGCCACATTTGTAACTTATAAAAATTACACAGTAATTTTGGTGGTCAAGCATACCACTTCGTTATTTTTGTATATGCGGCCTGTGAACCAGCCCACAGTAACAGGTGTGGTCCCTTGTCAAAAATACGTTGGATGCCCATGGTGTAGAGGTTTTGTAGTGAACATTAAAAAGCAGGATGGCAAGTCTTCTGTTAAGAACAAAACCTTTGTATATTTTATATACCTATAGCAACAATGTGGAAGATAAGCTGCAGCTCATTCATGTCATGGAAGTTGAGACAGGCACGCACAATACTCAACAGTCAATGGAAGGTGATACTAGTTCACTGGCATGGCACTGTGCACCTTCACTTTTCTCCTGACAGCACTACGATCAACAGTGAAATGTACAACAAGGTGCTCACTCATCTACCGGAGACAGTTCACAGTGTACTGAAGTACCCTGTAACGTCGTAGACAACACAAGGTTCAACACATCAGTTGCTAAACCCTGTGCCACAAGTCATGGTGCACACTCAGAACTAAAACAGCTTTCTTATGGGCACAGTCAAGCAGATGGACATCACACTGTCAAATCATGTATTGCCAGGTACAGCAGGTTACTTTGCTTGCTGCTTGGTTTTGTGAGGAGCATATCAACTTGTGGTAAATGGACTAGACGTGTTGAGAGTTACCCTCACAACACTCTTGCTCCTTCCGTTTGCCTTCTTGTGCATAAATGTATACATTATGTGATGTGGTTTTCAACCCACTATTTTGTAGATCACAGATGTACAAATCCCATGTGCCAGCGATGCATAAATCCCAGGTGACAACATTTTGTACAGTGGCAACTAATGTTTGTGGGTCCTCAGTATGGAACTTGCTTCATGTCACCCATACGACACCTTGAATTTTTATGTTGGCTCCCAGATTTTTGGAACATTTATGCAGCCCAGTCATAAATTCATTTTTAGAGTTGGTTTCATGTATTTTCTGATTACTTTCTGAAATGTCAAGCATCAGTGAGCTGCTAACATTGCATACTGCATAGGGGGAGCGACATTTGGTTACAGTAAGAAAAATGAAAGTGAAGTATGATTATGGAAGGTGGAAGTGGGCATGAAGGGGAGAGGAAAAAAGTCTGTACTTCCACCAAACAAACAATATAAATAATGAACACACAGTGATTAAACTGAGCTTCTACACCAGTGTTACAATATGGCTACATTTTGTGCTGCATCATTGTTTCTAATTAATATCTTACATAAATGGACTGTTGAAATCCTGGTGACTCCACATGTACATGTGTATGGAAACTAGTGCAAACTGTTTACTGACACAGGACAGACATAGAGCACACAGTCATGTAATTTCTAATCCATAGGTATGACTGGAATCTACTTTCAGAATTAAGATGAATGGGGAAGTATATACCATCGGTTTATGTTAAAGTTTGTTTTTACATAAAGTCATATTTTAAAGACACAAACTGAAACAGCTATAGACACAAAACAGGGAAGAAATATGGTAGGAAATTACCTATGTACATTATTACAGTCCACACTAAGACAACTCTTCTTCCAACTGCACCATCAATGTTCCAGAACCAGAATGGAATGAATGAAGCATAGAAAATTTCATCTCCAAGTGCAGTACCCAGGACAAAGAGATAGTACCACCCCCAATTGTTAATAACGTAGCCTTTGGACTCTGGTTCCGATTCAGATGACAATGTTTCATCTTCTTCAGGTTCAGCTGACACCCAACCATTAGGCTCTTTTCCATTAAGAATACACTTCGATTTACTACTAGAATAATGGGAACTAATTCCTATTACCGGCTTCTTCTCTGGTCGTGCTTTTAGTTGGACAACTCCATCTCTGTGCAACAGACTTCTTTCAACATTTCCATTACTTGAATTAAGTGGACAAACCACTTCAACACCATAATACTTTTGAATTCTTGCAACTAGATGAGGGTCTCTGAGATATTCTACTATGTCTGGCATAATTTCGCTTTTGAGAAAATGAGGTTTAGAATTCAGTAATTCAATGTGGTGATATAGTTGGAATTTAATCAAGGGATAATTACTTTATTTTAGGAATGACGTTATAGGTGCAACCATCTAATCAGCTTAATCATTCTGTACCGTAATGAACGACTATTACGTCACTTTTCAAAAACAATATTTCTATCATGAAATAGCACACTATTCTAATAACAGCCATCAAGTAATGCAGATGTAGCCACCCTGAGCTTGGAAAAGCAACATATGATTATTTTCGTATACTTTCCTAAACGAAGGAAATAAGTATCCGCAGTTTGAATGGATTTTGCTTCTCTTACAATTCTTCAGCCACCCTCACACTTCTTCACCTGCCGCTCACGACTATCGTAACCACACCGGGCGAGACACAGCCACACGGTATCGATTACGTAATCGATGGCCGAGCGCCGCACAATCCACGGACTCGACTACACACCATGGATAACAGGACATATACTTTTGCATCGTTTATCGGAGCACAAATAATAATCTTCACCACCCAATACTTTTGTGTAATCCGTGATTGGAATTGTGCGTGTGAGTTGTGTGAGCCCATGAGTTGTACGAATCATTTTGTTGACGTGCGGGAGATTTTTGTATTAAAATTATTAATATAAGTCCTGTTCCAGAGTTTTAAAATGGTTGGTGTATTATGTATAATGCTACAATTGTCTGTACTTGTTCATGTCAATCGTAGTAGTAACTTGTTAAATACACGTGACGGAGAAGCGCGTCACAATATTTCATTATATAGACAGGTTTTTGGACAGGAAAACATTGTTGGCGTGCAGATTGGCGTAATAGCCTTACACCACAACTAACCAGGGCCTTCTGTGATGGCATATATGTTTCCTGATTAGGTTACATTTGGATTTGTGTGTTGAGATTAGGCTAGATTCTTGTAGGTTATAGCACATTCCATCTAGAAGGCATTTATCATTGTCAGAAAGTCTGCATTTTAGTATTTCTGTTTTAGCCATGCTTTTTATTTAATTTACAGGGCAAAGCTAAGAAAGCAAGGAAAATTGCTCAACAAAGGTTTGCTCAGATGAAGAAAATGATAAGTCCAAGTGATGCAAGAATGTAAGTTGATTCATTTTTCCCATTTTGTGTACTTGAAATAGGCCTGATGATGAATTCAAATTAACGGTACCAGTACCCTCAATTTGCAATTCTGATGTTATAACAAAAAATGTAATTTGCTGTTTGCCCTATACAAGATACGTTTGTTGACATTATACTAATTGCAGAAAGGAAGAGAAACGGGCACCTCCAAAAAAGAGGAAGCGAGAGGATCCGCATGAAATAAAGATTCGGGAAGTGTGAGTATATCAGGTGACCAACATTCTGCCTCAGATTGTCTTCTAGACAGTATTATGGTGACATAACCCATGCTTTGAATGTTGTATGCTAGACATATACTCCGTTTGTATACTTGAATTTATATTTTTTAATGTTAGAAGAAGGTTTATTTCTGATCTCATTACACAACTTCTGGGTATTGGAATCCCTTACTGCAGCAAGGAAAGATGAGGAATAAATGACACTCCCCACAACAAATATCCATGCCTAGTGAAACTGTGGTTGTTAAGATGAAGCGAATGCCAAGAGGAACTGTGGCTGTCTTGACTGTTTACCAGAGTCTCAAGTTGCCGGTTCTTTCACTAAGTACTACAGGTACACAGTAGGATTAGGGAGGCATCATCAAAGATTTTTCAAAGATGTGGTATCCCAACATTTTTGTTGCCATGAAAAGGTGGACGGTATCTTCTTGTACCTTGCAGTGAATGGGGCATCCACAGAAGACTCATGACAGGAACTTATCAATGATATGGGCCACGTAACATAAGGATCCTATATACCTATATTACATAATATTTATTATAATTTGGTCTTGTAGATTTGATACACGATTTATAAATTCTCTGATGTTGAAATGGTAATGATACTCACCTGTCTGAAATAAATATTGTGCTGGGCAAAATGGATACTGCATATAACAACTGGTATCCTGTTTCCATTGCAGGCCACAAACCTCGTCAGCTCTCTTCTTTCAATACAACACACAGCTGGGGCCGCCATACCATGTACTGATTGACACAAATTTTATAAACTTTTCCATAAAGAATAAATTAGATATCATACAGAACATGATGGACTGTCTATATGCCAAGTGTAAGTGAAAGGTTTAGATTTCCAACCTGATATATAAATTAGGACATCAGTATAACAATTCATGTGCATATGAGACCTTTTCTTAGGAAGATGTACACCCCACCAGAGTAACTTTTAAGTTCACACATTACTTGTTTCATGTTAACAAATTCCCACTTTTATGTTCTGGAAATGCATCCCATCCATATGGGCTGTTTGTGTTCTGTAATTTCAAGATAACCTTAAGTGTTACCCTTTCAGGATTGCAATATAAATTTCCATTTTCAGGGGTGTCCAAGTAATGCATGATTTAGCTGTGTACGAGTAATACTTCAAAACACCAAAAAGTATTATACAAATTATTAATCAACCAACTCTGCACAATTAATTTATAATCTCCAACATGTTTCAGCTGTAACTATTCAGTCATCATCAGGGAGAATTAATTGTGCAGTAGTTGGTTGATTAATAAATTTGTATAATAAACAACTGCATGGAAGATGTACAACATTAAGTAGCAAAAAGTATATTCACTTTCACTCTTCATCAAAACTATGCCTCAGTTCATGAAACAAATTTCCATGTCTAGTGGTGTCCAAGAATGATATAGATATCAGGAGAGAAATAGGACATGCCTTACGAAGATTTGAGTACAAGACATGCGTGCACGCAGAGATGACAAACCCGTTACAAGTCTTTCCTTATTTTATAAAGAAAGCAAGATATAATCTGACAGAATTATTGGACATAATAGGGACAGTGCATGCACACACTATCGACATGATATGCCATCATCTAGACCTGGGTATTTCACTGGGATTAACAGTTTGATATTATCACTCCAAACAGGTATACCTTACATAACTGACTGTGTGGTAGGCGAGTTGGAGAAGCTGGGGCAGAAATACAGGGTGGCACTTAAGATCATCAAGGATCCAAGGTTTGAGCGAATAACATGCCTACACAAGGGGACATATGCAGATGACTGTCTTGTGCAACGAGTTACACAGGTAAAAATGGTCGTACGACCCGAGGAATGGTAGCAGGGATCCTGTTTCCATTGTAACTAGCAGTTTTCCTGATTTCAGCACAAATGCTACATTGTAGCAACATGTGACAGAGATCTGAAGCGAAGGATACGGAAGATTCCAGGGGTGCCTATTATGTACATCTCCCAGCACAGGTATGTTCAAGTTCCTGCATGTGATGTCACATGATTCGGTCATTTAGCAGCACACACTGGGAAGACTGGGCGATATTTTGGACAATGATATTAAGGGCAATATTCAAGAACTTTTGGTATATGCTTTTGAAGTATACTGACATTCTAAATGTGACCTTTCTTTTGGTAGTGGGCATCTTAATGGCCATTGGGGTGGTGACTATGATTATCTGTTATTAGATGACAGTATGCTATCACATGGGGATACCATATTTAACCAAGCTCTTTTATTTGCAGGTACACAATAGAACGGATGCCTGATGCATATGGTGCTCCTAAGACATGAATTTGTACCGCAATTTTGTATGGAGACATAAAAGACTATAAATAAACAATTAATTTATTTAGCGTTTTTATAAACTACATAAGCAAGGCATAATTTCTGTCACATGAACTTCCTGTTACGACAGAAGCAGAGATAGTTTGAGATTTCAGAATATATGTTTAGCAAGTTAAATTAGATGGCCATTCCTCTTCTGCCATGCAGCCGTTAATCCTGCAAAAGACAAAACTAACTGAATTCTTGATTTCATTACTGTGTAAGTTACTATTAATGAAAATGTACAGCATTACATTAAAATAATACTGGTCAGTGCAAATGGACAAATTTGGAAACCACTGCACTAAAATGATACATTTCTTCCCAAAGAGTAAGATGGAAGTGTATGAATGAACATTACTTACTAATGAACATACAGAAACCTTACAAATTCCAGCAATGGTTGTTAACCTGGAAACAAAGAACTGAGTTTAGAATGTTTCTTCTGAATTCAAAACAACACAGTTATTCAGAAAGCCTGCTCAGCTTCTTTACATTCAATCAAGTCAGGCCCTGACGGTGTCCTAAGCATCATTACAGCAGCCAGATTTCTAAACTTTGGTAACACTCCGTTCACATCAACTGACACTCAAGTTACCTGCTGCTCTGCCAGATGGAGAATATACTTAGGTCCCCCCAGCTATTTTAATATCATTCTAACTCTTGTCACAATGAAAGTACAATTATTATGGTAGCTGAAGAAATTCAGAACAAGTATAATATGTTAATGCTGACAGAGAAGCCAGCAGAAACTATATATGAACCACACAGTTCACTGCAGAATGTTCAATACAAGTGTCAGAAATAACCTCAAAATTATACAGGGTGATTCATGACTTGTGGACATTACTGGAGAAGGTGATTTCCTACATCTTTGAGATCAAAAAAGTTCATATAAACATTTGTCCGATTTTGGACGGTAACGGAGTTATGGGCATTTTTTAGTTCCTGTACATGCCCTCGTGTGAACCGTGTTTTACGGAACCGGCTGGCTGGTGATGTACTCAACTTGGTGGCTTATTGTTTGCATTGCAGGCATTATTTTTGCCATCTGACTCGCCCACCCAGCTACAATCCAGTTCCTGTATCTTGACACCTGGTAGGTATTTAAGGAATGCAGGGAAGGTGGGGTGGGTGGCTATTCATGTTAAACAAGGTGTTGATAAAGAAGAAGACGTTGTTCGAATGGTACAAAGCAGTCCATGTGAGAGTACACGAAGAATTGCAAGATATCTTCATGTTTCCCAAACGAGTGTGTGGAGAACACTGCACACAGAGGACATGTATTCATACCATGTGCAGCGAGTGCAACATCTCGGACCTGGCGATTTTGCTCAGAGGCTGGAATTTTGCAAGCGGTTAAATGGCAGTCGCCAGTTGCATCGTTACATCCTGTTTACGGACGAAGCATAATTCAATTGCGACAGTGTCAATAATACACACAACTCTCATGAGGGTGCACATGAGAATCCCCACACCACTGTGGAAAGCAACTTTCAACTACGTTTTAGTGTCAATGTGTGGTGTGCAGTTCTGGATGCTCAGCTGATTGGTCTTTCATCTTGGAAGGTCACCTTACAGGAGACGTGTACCTCCGATTTCTGCAGGAGGAATTGCTCCGACTTTGGAGAATGTGCCTTTGAATAAATGAGGTCGTATGTACTTCCAACATGACGGAGTGCCTCCTCATTTTTCATGTGAAGTTAGAAATTTCCTGAACTATCGTTTCCCTGGGCGATTGATCAGACATGGCGGTCCCCATAATTGGCCAGCCAGGTCTCCAAACTTAAGCCCACTGGATTATTTTGTACGGGGATGGATGAAAGAACTGGTTTACAGTGTGAAGGTGGGAACGTGAGATGCATTGCTTGATCACGTTTTGGATGCAGCAGACTGCATCAGAAATGGTCAGCGGAAGCTGCAACAAGAAACTCGCAGTGCACAACCGAGCAGCAGCCTGTGTTGCGGCCGGCAGTGGCACTTTCCAAAACCAGCTTTAAGCACAGATCAATGCAAATTAAAGGCAATTTCATGAAGTTAACATTACATTTATACTTTAAATGTATCATGTATTATGCTGGTTTATTATTTTGTTCCGTTTATTGTCAGTAATCGTTACCCTCTATTCTAAGTTTCAAGCAGTCATAACTCTGTAACTGTCAAAAATTGGACACATGTTTATATGAACTTTTTTGATCACAAAGACCTTGGAAATCACCTCCTGCAGTAATGTCCCAAGTCATGAATCACCCTGTATACAGTACTGTGAGCTTTATCTCATTCAGCACAAAAATAAAGTGTAAGCAGTTCAGATGTCATTTTGATCAGACACCATACCAATTTAACAGTCACAAATATAGATTCGGTGTTCCTACTGCCATAAGGATCATGTTCCTGTGGGACATGATGCATCAATGGTTCCTAGAAGATAAGGACATCATGCTGCCTTGAAAGAGTCCGATTACCCAATGATGCAGTGTCATATCCCAAAAGACTACAGTAATCCTCAACATCACTGTGAAAATCCCAATAATCATCTAGTCACGTTACTTCCTGATTTTACCAATGATCTTTCTGTTTTAAAAGACGGTACAGTGTGTTGCCCATGAGTTAATTTTTATCACAGCAAGTATGACATTTTGCAGTGCAAAACTTTCCTGGGTTTACAAGCCCAAACTCCACTGTGGGGTGGCTTTTGTCAGCACCAATGCAGAACAGACCTCTTCACTTGAACGAGGAATTCACACGCAGAGGTTTGTCTGTCCTCAACTCCTCCCACAACCCAGTCATCACTTTTTACTGACACAGGACAGCTCTGAATACAGAAGGTTTGGGAGGAAGGAGATTAGTACCCACTGTCTTCCCTGTATCAAAGATGCCCACTTTACATAAAGGCTGGAAACCCCTGGTTTAATCTGTCTGCATATTACTTCTTCCTGGAATTCTTAACACCCATGAACTGAAATGCAAGTCTGTGCATAGACCACAAAAATCACAAAGATTTTGCACTTCAGTGAGCCATATGCATGTAAATAAAAGCTGAGTTGGAATGTGGTGAAAAAATGCTTACATAATCAAAAAAATTAATTTATTATCTATAGTTTCCACTTTATGGAAAAAGAAAGCATTTTACTTGCACTACATTACAATCTCACCATGAACAAGCAAATGAGGAAATTTAACATAGCTATGTTCAACAAGCACTGTTAGACTGGTTTAAGGCTAACAGGGATGCAGGTTTTCCTGCTAATGGTCCCATTTCCAAAATGATTGGGGCACAAGAATTTCACATCAAACAGCAGATCATGCTATCATTTTAAAATTTTGCATAACAACTGTTTACACAAAACCTGGTGGGGAGACCATGCCAGCACATTAAAAAAGTGACGAATGAATGAATGAAAAGTGGGTGGAATATAAAAAAGGTTACAGAGAAGAAAACATTACAATGCAGATGAAACCAGACTTTTTTTTAACAAGATGTGCAATATAATGCTTAACTTCAAAGGTGACACATGTACTGAGAGAAAGACTTACTATTTAATGGTTTTAAAGTATGTGAACATTATTAAATGAGAGGGGGGGGGGGGGGTCATCTTATATACTGTGGTTTCAAAAACTAATTCCGGTCATATTAACAAGCTCATTTATTTGTGTATAAAAAAATTGGCTTTAATTTAATATTCACAACTTCCTACAGGCCACACTGTAGTGGACTTACACTTAACTCTGACATCTTGAATGGTGAAGTACAAATAGTACAAACCTCAACTTGCTGTGCTGAGCGTAATTCACTAAAGAGTGTTAACCTGGAGAGAAAGAGAAACAATGATTTCAAAATACCTCCTTTCCACTAAAACTCACAAAATCCAACACAGAGCTTGCTCAGCCACTTTACATTCTGATCATGTGAGGATCTGAAGGTGTCCTAAGATTCATCATCACAGCAAGCAAAATACAGCACCTCTTGACACTTGCTTCATTATTCAATGCTGTAAGACGAAAACATTTTTTGAAATGTGTACCATGAAACTTCATACCCTTCAATGATTCTGATACATTTTAACTACCCTCTTACTGCTGAGAGACCCGACCATGAGCTAAGATGTTCAGATTAGGGTCATATGGATTGTGACCCCACGTAGTCTTGCATCAGTGACGAACTCGTACCTAATCCTTCAACCCCAACCACAAAGGTAGCAGGTTCTTCTGCAATAATGATATGAAGCTGCAAGCCTACACAGTCTCACAACAAAGAATACAATCTGAACAATCCCCACCATGAAGAGTGGGAATATAAAGTTGAAATATTATACTATACATAAATCATTTCTTCCATACATTTTGTTAAATACAACTTGCACTGAATACTAAAAGCACCTGTACTTGTATGGGGTTCATATTTTATGCACTACACTGACCTTTAAGAAACTGGATCTGGACAGTGTATGATTTTGGATTAATGTACACCGTATCAACATGAGCAAAAATGAAGTTTTCTTATAATCTCAAAATATAAACACCCATTCCTCATATGAAATGTAATCAAAATTCAGTCAGTAATATTGGTAGAGAATTTCTTGTTACAGTACCTAATCAGCACTGTGTTCAAGAATGCCCATCAATAACTGGCCACATGCCACACGAATTCACATTCTGAAAACCAATTTCTGCAAGATCCATTCTAACATGACCCACCTATGGATAAGGCCCAAGAGGTGGTGTCTTTACTTAATGTACTGAAACATCGAATTTGGAAGCATTTCTTCTTTCCCCATATTCTACATGTCTTGCCAAACAAGCTCTTTATTATGCCATTTTGTCCTTCCCTGGTACTTCTATGTTCCTCAGTTAATATATTCTTTCCAGAACTTTGTTCTATGCTAGTCCTAAAAGGAGTCAACAAAAATTTCTGTAGGGTACTGAACTATGCAGAATGACCAAATGGGGCATGTGTACATGGTCCGATTGTTTAAAAGTAATTTTCACTATATCAAGGCAAAATACAGCAGTGTGTGAAGTGTCACTGGTTTTGTGCAACCAGACCCTGTAGAACAAAGTAACAATACTATGGAAATGTATGTCAGTTTGCAGCTGCTGCTACTGTTGCTACTACTACCACCACCATCACCACCACCACAATCCTGCCTCTGAGAACAGTGTCTCCCATTTAACTTACAATATCATCAATCTTGAGGATGCTGCGTACAGTTTCAGATGCTAGTGTGATGGCGCTAGTTGAAACCAGTAAAGGCTGAACTACATTCTCTTCTAGGATATTAGTTATTGCACCCTGAAAGGAATAAAATTCTGTTACAAAAGTTGCTTCATACAGGGTACAATAAAGGTATATCCTATGACTCACTCCTGAGTGTTACAAACAGGATATAGTTTGCCACTACAGTAACCTTGCCATATGATGTGAACCCTGTTCCCGCAGATGATTTGGAAACCAAGTTGAGATGGTACAAGACTGCATGTGGCATGAAAGAAATGTCACCATAATTTAAGGCATGTTAGTTTTCAGTTTCAGTTTTAAGTTTTTGTTTGGTTGCTTAATGCAGAGTGGTCCTACTGCAGACCTGCATTCTTTTTTTTTGTGGCATATAAGCACACATGTAAGAAAGCACTGCTAAGCAAGACGTATGCTTGGAAGGTTATAATGCATGACTGGCTCTGCAATTCTAACCTCACATATAAAAACACCACACTTACACAAATATAAAACAGGAATTCTTTCCAAATTGATCATCTGAAAAATGGGGACTTTCTTTATAATAGTGCATGAAATTAAAGATATTCTGTACATGTATTTTCCTGCAAACTGACAATGGGGAAGGGGGTCTATCATATTCAAGTGCACATGATATAACAGTATACTAACACCATGATATGTCTTACAAGATAATCGTGTGTAGCCCATCCTGGTCTAATACGTTGACTGTTGTCTACAATCAGAATCACAATGAAATGCTTAACTCCTAGGCAACCATCACACAATTTCAGGGTAATGGTTCACATAATTTTGGAATCAGCAATTCAAATCATTACTAAAAGTTAGATTTACTATTACTGTCTAAGTTTTATCAGCTCTGATGTCTCCTTTGCACATAGCACTTACAGACATAAGGGAATGTCTGACTAAATTTGATAACGCCAGCAAATCTGTACATCTAACAAGCAAAGGATGAAAAACTATCTTTGGCTCTGAAATACTGATATCTGGACATGATTAACGGACCATGTATGGTGACAATCTAGTTTACACCATCCTCAGATGCATGACATTTTAGAGGGTAGTTTGTTCATGTAATATTTATTATGTAACACTACCAAAATGCAGGCTCACAATATATACTTGCCAGGCTAAGTACGCTGCCTTCATAACGTATAAAACAAAGACCAATCTGGGCTTCTGTCATATGGCGAGGAACAGGAAGTGACATTGCAACTAGCCTACTATCTTCCAACATGAAGTGTATAAACCCCTTCAGTATATCCAAATACTACTATAAATTTAATTTTTTCTGACGGCAGTCATTATTACAGGAAGAATCCACACAATCCATAATAATCATGCAGGTGCTGTGTTTGCTTGTTTTAACACATCATTTCACCACGGAGGTTGAGAATGTCGAGTTCTTTCAAACACTGGCTAGTCAGCCTGCCACAAAACTGTTTTATCATGAGAAATCTATAACACAAATTTCAGCACACTGGAGGGGTGTTAACACTATATTCCCAAACTTCCAAAGGGTAATTTATGGATATGTAAATGTACACAGATGTTCTGCACACCTTTCTCACATTGATGCCTGCAGTGATGTCCCCTTGCGCATGCCGGTTACGCAGCTCTGTCACAGTAGCTATTGGATTGAGTCCTGCATTCTCTGCAAGTGTGGAGGGGATCACCTCTAGTGCATTAGCAAAAGCTCTGAAAATACAAGAGACAAAACTCTGTTGCAATGGATATACAAGAACAAGCACGCTTTCAGCAACAATCCTACATGTTTGACCCATCAATGTAACTGATCATAATTCTTTTTACAGCAGAATCCCTTTAATTCAGCAGCTGCAGGACCGGACAGGTGCCAGATAATTGGATACCAGACAGTACCTGTAATGCCCTAGGTTCCAACAGGTGGGTTTTTCTTACTGCCCTCAGCTAATATGCACTTATCAGTTACTTTCATTTCATCACAAAAATATTAGCTTTTTCAATTATCACAGGCCCAATCATGGGTTTTTCCATTGCAGTGCATTACTCTAAACCTCTTGTACAACACCTTGCCCAGTGCCATTAATTTAGGCTGTTTCAATGTCTATTATTTGAAAAGGTCCTTTCCTGTTCATGGCATAAACAATCATAATTCATCTTCTGTTTCTTTACATCACAGATGGCTGATAATCCAATGCCATATGAAGCCATAACCTTCAACTTCTGCCACTTTCAAGCCTCCTAATTATTTACAGTTTCCAAGGAATCATTAAAGTTACATGTTCCCTCTTGCCAGCAGTACCTTGTCTACTCATCTCTGGATCTTCTGAAGCCACTATAGTAGCTTGATGTGTTAAGTAAGGTCCACAGAACTCAAGATAAAGACACAAAATCAGTACATGTGCTAGAAGTTACGGATGGTGGAACTTCTTGTCTTGGGACTACTTTCCTTGAACACTGAACTATCAGGAGTGACAGATTAAAAAAATCCTATTGTATATAAAAGCATGGTCTGCACACAAGTGTTGCCATGGCAAAGAAACCAGCTGAATTCCTGCCACATACCTGTCATTCACTTTTGCACTGATTCTTTTATAAGCTGTAAAACTTTGAGACAAAATTCCTGATTCACTGTTCAAACTCCAAGAAAAAAGGCTTGTGCAATGCCCCAAACCACAATAGCTGAAGAAAACAGTGAGCATGCCCTTCACAAATGAACAGCTGCCACATTTTTTCCAGTCTTGGGGATGATTCGTCTTCCACTGTGAAGACTGCTACTTCAATTTGATGCCATACCTGTAGACCCACATCTCATCACCCACAATATTAATTCCTTGAAGTTCTCTTCCACTTCAGCTTGTAGTAAAAGGTCTGTACAAATGCTCAATCAGTTCTCTTTTTGTTCAACTGTGAGAAGTTGTGACATGTACTTTGCAGAAACACCCTGCATGCCTAAATTTTCAGTCAACATTGAGAAATATGGTCCTATGGTTATTCCTACATCTTTGGCCATTTCTTGTATTGTTACTGTGAAACTGAATGCACCAGGGCATTGACTGCACCAATTTTCTCATCAGTCAGTGACGGGATGGACAGCCAGCAGAACAGTCATCTTCTCATAATTCTTGGTCACTTTTAAAAGGTTTGTACTAATCAAACATTGTTAATTGACTTAATACCTTATCTCCAAATGCCACTTTTAACAAATTTCAAATAGCAACAGCAGTTTACCCCATTCTGTCAAAAATTTCACACAAATGCACTGTTCCAGTAACATTCCCTTTTAAACTGCTGATGAATACTTCCTTTCAATCAAATAACTTGTCTTTACTTAAAATATTACAGGACTGCAAGGAAAACAGCAAAAGGATGTAATGTACTGAACCATGTCCAAACATCATGCAGCCATCACATCATCTTAAAAACTTGTGAGCACATTCTCAGAAGTTTCTGAACAGAACTTGGATACATCACAGAGTAAAGACTAACCTGAAGCAGTAGGCATCCACACCAGTGATTGTCTGTGCATATTGTGCAAGCTTCAGCCCCAGTTCAGTTTCTGGAGCGCCACCTCCAGCAATCAGTGCCCTACAACACAGTAACTAACACGTTCATTTGTAACTTACAAACAGGGTTAATGTGCTTTTTATGCCAATTCGGATCCTGGCTCAAACTGGAACATCAGATCACAAATACTCAGATGTGTTGTACGATACCAAAGATCATCACTGCCAAAACTATTCTGAACTAATGTGAAACAACACAAATTCTCATCTCATAAGGCATTTAGGTGTCATCTAGAGCAATCACCAGCAGGCAATCAGATATTAAGTAACTCTGGACTATAATGACCACTTCCCTGCCTGTGAATTGAGCCAGTGAGGCCAGATTGCAAGGTAGCATCCACTGTCACTAAGGAAATCATTTTTATGACACACATCTGTGAAACTGCCAAAATTGCAGACCCAGACCTTGATGACTTTAAATGTCAATAGATATTATTTAGTACTGTTAACTACATTTGGTATACTAACTCCAATCAAATAACAATTAAACTTTAAATAAGCAACTACCTTCTATGAGGAACCATTGAAAATTCAATTAACTTCCCAAGAAATTTCACTAGTAATGATTTGGCAAATACAGTCATGTAAAAACTCTAATTGCTACAGTATAACATTCCTGTACCACAACATTCATAAATACACTTAACCATCTCCTGGAGGGAACATACACAATCAGACTGCATCATGTCTTCAAAGAGAGGTGTTGGTATTCAAGTATATTTGACATCTCGTCCTGCAATGGAACTTACTGTGGGACTAAAAGTATCAGGTTAGAAAGCTGTAACAGGTCTGGATCTTTTGAGAACTTAAATGATGTGAACACCAACACAGATTAGAAAAGTAGCAAGTACCACATTTACTCAAATGCAAAATGACCCTCTAATAAACTACTTCTGCATCACGAAAATATATAAATCTCAGACAATCCCTAATAAAACATGCCTGTCAAGAAAGAATATTTCATTATTAATGTCACACAGTTAACACACAGAACATGTCACAGTCACTCTTATCTTTACTGATCACTGTCACTCCCTCAACCATAATTACTTCTATTTTTCATCTTCACTGCTGGTGCCTTCATGGCATGGGCCAAAATGTCACCACATGACAGACACTAACTGAAATAAATCCATTAATTTCGAGTCACTGATTTTAAAAATTGCCAAATGAATTTCACATAGATACGATGGACACAATCAAAGGTTATACCAATCACTACAACTTATATCTAACCTCTGTTTGACAAGACATCGCACCACACACAGTGCATCATGTAGGGATCGGTCAGCCTCCTCAAGTACCAATTTGTTGCTACCTCGAAGCAGTACAGTCACAGTACGGCCTGGGTTTTGTATTCCTGTCACCTGCAAGTGGTTACACCACACTGTAAATTACTGTATCAAGTGCATGTGATGTATCACTGGAAGAAAGACAGTCTAGAATTTTGTCACACTGCATTTGAAGTTCAGTTACTTTCATGTACATAAAAATCCACAATGAAAAACTAAAGAAAACCTTATAAAGGATATTTAATACAGAGATCATGAAACTGGGATCACAGACATGAGGGATACCTGGTATTAAGTAGAGGTATCTCTACACTTGTAAATCTAATTCTTTCCTGATATATGCCTATGCTTAGAGACAGTGAGCTAAGCCATGACAGGACAGATTCACCTGGAGCACATTTATTAACTCTGGACTCCATACTAAGGAATTTCTTGAACACCATATATACATGCACCACTTTCACACATTCTGCAATATAACTTACTTACATCCCATTCCTCATTTCACCTCCTTTTCACACTATAATAAACAACACTTTGTTCCACAGTGAAACATGTGTTGCCAAGTATGGGAGATTGTTTATTCCAGGGATATGGAGGCGGTACATAAAACCTCCAACTCTGTCTCCTTCATAAAAGTTCAACGTGTATTAATAATGGAAAACCTATTAAAATGGTAAATGGTATCAGAAGACATTTCATCACCACCACGTGAATCATCAGCCTAATTTTTAGACTTATAATCTATATTTAAGTATAAGTCTAATGGCTATTGTAGCTAATATCTATTTAAGATTTTACATCGAGGCCGGAGTCTGAGTCTGAACATTTTTACTGACTCTGACTCCACCCAAAATTCCTTCCAACTCAGACTCCACAGCCCTGGTTTATTCAAAACAACAAACAATGTTACATGTAGGGATGTATTACAATAAAATATTCTGTTCTCATTATCTGACTTTTCCACACAAGGAACAACACTTAGCTCCACAGTGATACCTGTGTCACTGATTACTGGATACTGTTTATTCAAAACAAGAAACAGTGTTACATGTGGGGATGCATTATACTAAAATATTCTGCTTTTATTATTTGCCCTTACAGCACATATCAGACAGTGCTGTCAATCCTGCCCACTGAGATCTAAG
Source organism: Coptotermes formosanus (assembly GCA_013340265.1). Lineage (NCBI taxonomy): Eukaryota > Metazoa > Arthropoda > Insecta > Blattodea > Rhinotermitidae > Coptotermes > Coptotermes formosanus. Next base: position 837,655 of record BLKM01012573.1, on the reverse strand, counting down.
GCACCTGCAGACAGCACAACACATAACCCAGGAATACAGATTAGCACCATCTAATGGCATGGACAATGTGTGTGTGTGTATATATATATATACACACACACACACAATTTGTTTTTGCTTTTAACCGATAACAGAAAATGTGGACTGTATGTGTCAGTTTAAAAACATACCTTGACAAACTTACTGCTTCCTGTCTGCACCTCTTCCACCAGTTCAGCATTAGCAAGATGTTCTGGCAGGAAATGGTCCAGACTTGCAATAGGCCGACAACCCAGAGTCTGTTGACAAAGCAAATGGTGGCAGAGCTCCAAATGTGGTTCAAACAGATGCCCCATGAGAGAATAAAATGTGCTTATTGGTTTATTTAACATTATCAACTGCACAGGTAGAAGAGCATCAAATGACACAACAATCACTGACAATCCAGCTGGTGGTCATGGCCTGTTTTGATGTACTACCCAGAATCTACCTGCAGGTACTGAGGAAAATCATGGAAAACACTACATAAAACTGCTTAAGAGACATGCCTACCAGAGTTAGTACTGTACATGCAGTGATCATGGAAACCAAATACCTTACCTTGGTAATGAATTCTATATCTTCTCTCTCAATGTCTTTCACTACCATCACTTTCACTTTGTCCAGGAAGTGGATTGCTAGGTCACTGAGAGCATCTCTGCAACACAGCAGAATGAAGCATGGATACAAACCAACTAGAATACAGACTACTCTAGAAAGAAATGCAACATCATGATAATGTGAACTTTACTGGTGGCAGGGGACACTGGCAGAGCAAAGGCACTCTCTAACAGCACAGGGCACTGTGCAATCTCAACCTGTAGTTCAAACATTTTCTGGGGTTTTATATCTACCAGCTTCATTGCACATGCAACCTTAGGATCAGAACACTGAGTATGGGTGTGTGTGCTGCAAGAAGCCACACTAACAAGACACTTGGAGATGAAGATGAAACTATAAGTCATGAATATACACCGACTCTTCATTCAACAACAGTTCTTGTACATATCCTTTTTCCACCAAACTGACTGGGCTCCCAGTACATGGGTTTCAGCATACCTGAGTATAGATTTCTGTATCAGCAGCACATTGCAGCCAGACTTCTTGATTTGCTTCACAATGTTCAAGATGTATGCCCTCTCTTCCTTTAACACACGGTCCATAGCTGCGTAGTCTGACACTATCACATTGTGGTCCATCTAAACATTGAAATACATACCGGCCGTTCAAGCACAAACTTTTCTGAATGTCAGAAATTCAGTGCAATCTAACATACTGAATATAATTTAAATCAGTCACATGGTTTGGGTACAGCAGATGAACCTGACAATATAAGTAGCAAGTTCTCCAAATTCATTTCGAAACATGCCTAAGCAGTGCTGAGAATAGCCTACAGATACTACACATTGTGTATGGTACGAAACTTACATCAGTCTTTGGTGGGGATATGCAAAACTGTATCAGTCCAATTTTTGCCTTTTCAACTCTTCTGGGTCCACTGACATTTGCGGATTTCTGTGTGAACACAAGTCCATCAACCAACTCTGTGTCCTCAATAGTCCCACCAAGCTTCTTGATGACTCTAATATCCTGCAAAGATTAAGTAAACAATAAGTAGCTCCTCATAGCATGGCAAACATGCTGTAAAACCCCTTGGCTCTGTAACATACTCAGACACAGATGGAAATTTTACACCTACAATTAAGTCACTTTACCCAGAAGCACATCTCTGAATGCACCAATTACCAACACGTCAATGATAATTTTTTATACTTTGCCTTAAGTGGTCTTTACTGGGAAGTATACCCAAAAAAACAAATGCTAAGCCACTGATAAACAACCAACTGTCCCATCAGCTAATTTCATGAATGAAAAAATAAATAAAAATAAATAAATAAAAAAATAAATAAAGCACTTCAAACACCACAGTTTTTGTAATTACAAGGTGCTTAAAAAATGCCACTTCTGACATATTCTGGCTTCTCACCAACCATTATTCATAACATCAATGCAAAAGAATATGATTCACCACATTCTTCCTTGTATAGTGCTGTGGTTATCACACAGTTCTGTCACCAGTTGGAAAGCATCAAACACCATCAAAACAGCATATTACAGAAAAAACTATTCTAATACAGTATTCCAAAAATAAATGTTTGTCTGTCTCAAAACCTTATTAATATGAAGCCACATACCTTCAGGTCCACATTTCTGTCTCTTGCTGGATCAATGACCTTCAGAACAGCCTCAACTGCTAATGGAGCCAGCAGACTGGACTGCTGAGAAACTACCTGCAACAAATACAGCATATGATTCAGTGCTCCATGTTAATGAATGTCCTACACACTGCAACCACTGCACAACAACAAAGGCAGCTTTATGAAGGAAAATAAAATACATGACAAGTATGTGTGTGTGTGTGGGGGGGGGAGTATTGGTGCAAGTTCATGCACGGATATTTGACGAGAATGAACAACAGACACCATTTTATTTAACAACACCTGTCAACTACTGTGTCTATATAGCAATGATATTAGATGAATGAATGCCAATATGAAACACTGACTGAAAAATACTGACAGGAAAATCTCCAGCACTCAGAAGACAAACCTGTCCCCGTGCCAATCTGCCCACCGCAAATCCCACACTGACTGCCCTGGCAACAAGCCTGGACCCCTTCAGTGAATGGCTCATGACTGACTGCCTCAAATGTGTGAAGCTTATCAGATGCTGTTCTTGTGCGCACCTCAAAGGCATAAAGGGGAGTGGTAGTACAGCTCCATTTATTCCTAACCTAAGCACTACATGGAGGACAATGGTAACTATGCAGTGGTTGCATCTTCATGTCCATGGATTATAATCTGTACCTTGGAACTGAGAGCAGTGGAGGCAATCTTGATGAGACTCTCTTTGTCTGCCAGTTCAATGGGTCGAGACATTCCAGCAAGAATTTCCACGGACTTTACAGCAGCATGCTGGAATGCATCAGAGATAATTGTTGGATGGATGCCGCGTTGAAGGAGCTTTTCTGCAGCTTCCAGGAGACTTCCTGCAACCACCACAACACTTGTTGTTCCATCTCCTGCTTCAATATCCTGTGCTTTTGACAGCTCAACCAACTGAAACAGTGAAGCAACAAAAAATACAGATGGAGTCACAATTTCAGCTCCAAGACATAAAGATTTGTTCCAGATAAAGGATACAAAAACGATCTTAAGCTTTATATTTTCCACACTGCTATATTGCAGACAATCAACACATTCATTATCAAAAACTTACAAGTACAAGTGATGTTTAAAACCTTATTCATCAGGGGTGAATGGCACAGTATCTTCTATCTCAGGATCTTGTTTTTGTATCTTCATTGGTTTCTCTTCTCACATATTAAAATTTTCTAATTAGTACTTTTCTATATATTATCATTTTACTATTATTAGTTTTCTGCTTAATAAGCATGTACACAGACACAACTTGACCTGGCAGGCTATCTGAAAATATATGCGTTGGTGGGAAAAAAACATATACAGCATAAAATAACACTTAATAAAACTAATTTGTGCTATATTCCACAGTGAAAACAGGTATTAAAATCAATCTTGTTTCTACTGCTATGAAACCCCCTTAACATATTCACGCTCAGGAGGCTTGTTGCCTGCTTACGTACACCAGTAATGCACAGTGCAATGTGAGTGTGACATGTAACCTATCATTCTTTTAACATCATTTGCATTCACCTCTTTTGACAAGCACTGCAAGTGTATATCCAGCCATGCACACAGACCATCTGTATCAAAATTACAAGACTAAACTGACAGAAGTTGGGAATTCAAGAGATCTCACTAATTTAATAATCAGGAAACAGTGCATAAGCTTACCATTTTTGCTGCCGGATGTGTGACACTGATCTGCTTGAGAATTGTTGCTCCATCATTTGTAATTGTTACTTCTCCATTGCCAGTCTGAATCTATAGGACACATAAATAAGTTTCAGGACAAAAAGTTCTTGCCTTCAACATCTTAATTTTCACAAAAACTGACAGCCTAACCTTGTGAGACTTACCATCTTATCCATACCCCGAGGACCTAAACTGGTGCGAATAGCATCAGCTACAGCTGTAAATCAACATAAATACCAGTGAAACAGCATGACAGTTGAAGAGTTTTTCATTTCAGTTATCATATAACAGTGAAATGTGGTATTAGATTGCATGTGCAACAATATGTGCTGTAACTGCTGACAAAAACAGTGTACAGCATATGAACAAAAAGTGACCAAACTACAGCATCTATGTTACATCAAATGGTTCTTAAATATTACATGATTCAGTGAATGGGAGACACTGCATAATTGGCAGCATCCCCTCTTCTTGCTCTGCTCCCCTCCAACCCATCCTCTCTCCCGCCCTAACTGACAAACTAGTGGCCGGATTATAGGCTGTACTTCTAGCAACTAATTTTCTACACAAATCAATAAAATTCATGTTTGTGCTGTGAATGCATGATGAAAAATCACAGTCACATATAAAATCTACTGCATTTTTTAAACAAGAACACATCAGAAAAAGTCCTCAAAATACACAGAAACATATGACTTAGCAAGATGGCTCAAGCAGTAACACCGTCATGTTCAAATTTTGGTTATGACACTAGCCATTCTGGGGTTTACTGTGGTCATCCTCAGTGCCTCCAGGTCAATGCCAGGATAGAATCAAACATGCAGCACATCTCTTTGTTACATCTGTCTTAACCACTAAAGTTTTCATGTGATGTCCTGACGAGTACAGGCTTCTGATGTCATAAGCTGCAGTGTTTTGTGAGATGAAGAAATAAAAACCCAGCAGAATAACAAAAGCCTGCCTAACTTTTAAACTACCTAACAGTTAAGCATTCTCTATTCACTAATACTTCAAAATACCTAATTTCTGCAACAGAAGAGATATTTATTACTGAAGATGTATTATACAATTGAAATATGTGCCTGCGTTTGTTCACTGCTATATTTCTGAGTATGATATAATGGAGACCAAAGTGAATGTGGGTTGCCAGCATACATACTGACAACAATAGTAACAAAATTGACAGCCATTAACAATGTTAACTGCACAGTTACTACACTCTGTGTTAGCACAGATTAAGTTTCTGTCAGTCACACATAATCTCAAAAACTAACATTCACATATAGTGGCAGTCATGATTTCAGACTGTCACTAATCCTGATAAATCGAAAGGTATTTTTTTCATGTCTCCATTAACTGACAGCTGTGACATTTGTCACTAAAATGAAGCCTCACAAGGCTAAGCTTTATGAATGCTGGCATACATCACATGAGTTTCTGTACCTAAAATGGAAACCTACCCTTGGTGATTTACATTTTGTGTCTCCTTATCCATGTGACTGTCATTAATATAAGCAATCAGAGCTGATGAATTAATTATGTGTGTTGTCAACCCTAATGCAATATGATCTGAATTCTATGACACAAGAAAAAAAAGAAGGCACAAATGAAGCTACATTATGATGTGTACAACAATTACATTAATGCGGTCACTCACAAATATTGCTATGGTAACAAAATAACAATATTTCAAAGTGTTACTGAATAAAAATACCAAACAGTTAAGTCTTGGATTCCACGTCAGTGCACCACACAATCCTAAATAAATAAACACATAAAAATAGAAATGATAATTTGAAGTGTGGTTCCTTTCCTGAACTTACTGTAAAACATAACACACAAATCTTACTGCTCACCACAACGTGAACACTACCAACCAATACAAACACATCCAAATTCAGCTGACCAAACTCTCCATAATACTAAAATATTGTCGCTAAACCAAAATTCATACATCTTATATTCAGCGCCTACTTCATCAAATTGATATCACTGTCAGAAAATGGCCTTCAGAAGTCACCTACACACATACACAAACCTTAGAACTGTCAAACAGAGACAAATTACTAATGCATCTGGTGGTCAACTTGCGCCCGATATAATATAAATCACGCCATACGGGACAGTGGAACCTGACTGGGAAGAAGCGAGAAACCACTGGTAAGGCTGCTCCTGTACGCAACAACCGCTGGGAACATAGACCCAAAAGCTGCTACAATTTGAGGTTATGCGTGTGGGAGTAGGAATGTTTAATGTCACCACCCCACACTCGTTCTATTAAATCCGCAATGGGGCTCAAGGTTTTAATGAAGAACAACAAGCATAGAGGATAAACAAGCAGATATGACAGCACTTCTACCTTTGGCTGCATTTATGTTGCTGCTACGAATATCCCCTGGTTTACTTTTGTCTTTGTAAGCACCAGTCTGCCCCTTACGGCCATCAACCGATCCAAATTGTGGAGTCATCTCAAGTCGTGTAGTCTCGTATTTGTTAATACAAGGAATGCTCAATTTAGTAGTCGATGATATCCGATATAAATCCGCAAAACTTTATTACACACTCACATACACCACTGACACCAACGCTTCTCACACCATAGATCATCTCCCAAAGTAATACCCGCCTAATTGCCGTTGCTCACAGATGACAAAGCTCTTGCCACTGCGATTTTGGGATTTCAGGCTTGCGCCATGCGGTTGTGGAGACCGTGGCCGTTGTAGGTTGTTACGCAGGGCGCGTGGGTAGTTGGTAACCCAGCAACAGGTTACGCAGGGCGTGAGTTGGTATTGGTCGTACGGATTAGTGTAGTTAACACAATATATGGCTGTGACAAGTGCGGCTATGTTGTATGGGGAAAGAACTAGTAATGAGTGAGGTTATGTGTGTCAAATTGGTAGATTCCTTGGTACTCTGTGAACTTATGCCCTTAAAATGACGAGCAAGAGTTCAGAAGAAAAAAACGTGCGAAATAGTGAAGTGGTTGAGAATGCATGGTCTATAAAAATCCCCGAATTTCGACCGAGCGACAATCCACACAGACTGGTAGAAGAAAGTTCTTTTGCAACATTGTTCCCGAAATATAGAGAACACTACTTGAGGGAATGTTGGCCTTTGGTTCAGTCCTCTTTGGAAGAGCATGGTATTAAGGCGGAGTTGGATGTTGTGGAAGGCAGTATGACTGTGCGAACAACTCGTCGCACTTGGGATCCATACATCATTATAAAGGCTAGGGACATGATTAAGCTTTTGTCCAGGAGTGTTCCATATGAACAAGCAGTTCGCGTTCTTCAGGATGAAGTAGGATCAGACATAATAAAAATTGGGTCCTTAGTGCGCAACAGAGAGAAGTTCGTGAAAAGGAGGCAGAGACTAATTGGACCTAGTGGCTGTACTCTGAAGTCTATTGAACTGCTGACTGATTGTTACGTACTCGTCCAGGGTCAAACTGTAGCAGCCCTGGGCCCTTACAAAGGTCTTCAGCAGGTTCGGCGTATTGTTGAGGACACAATGCGGAACATCCATCCGATCTACAATATCAAAGCTCTAATGATCAAGCGCGAACTAGCAAAAGATGCCAAGTTAAGAAATGAAAATTGGGAACGGTTTCTTCCCAAGTTTAATAGCAAGAATCTAAGTAAACGGAAACAGCCAAAGAAGAAGAAAACTAAGAAAGAGTACACACCATTCCCTCCACCACAGCAAGAGAGCAAAGTCGATAAGCAGTTGGCAAGTGGAGAATACTTCTTGAAGGAAGAACAGCGACAGGCTCGTAGGCGCAAACTTAAGGATGAAAAGCATGCAGCAGCAGCTAAACTGCGTGAAGAGAAACGGAAGAAACCGTTCATACCACCTGAGGAACGTCAGTACAAGACCTCATCAGTGAGTCAGAATGCTGATATTGATGTTGTTGCACTGAAGAAGAAAGTCAAGAATGCCCAAAAAAAGAAGTCATCTTTATCATCATTGCCATCATCATTATTATTATAATATGCTATTTCAGTAAATGTACAGCTATATTGACTTTATTCTATCCAATGCAATGTACTTGCTGTTTTGTTCATTGCTTTGGTACTGTATGCCTCTAAACCTTTAAACATAAGAATTCATTGGTGACATGCATGTTGTAAGCATCTGTTTTATTGTTACACTATACATTCTTAATATCTTTGTATTAACTTCACTTCTCTGATCCTGTACACCTACTTCTGTCACCAGTCTTAAAAACTAGAATTTTACTGGTTTTATTTTAGTATTTCACTGTTAGAATATGACATGTTTAAAAGGCAAGTTGCTAACTTGTTTTATGAGTTTACACCCTCTGAATGTTTGTTTTTTTTTGATAAACCCATCTGTTGGATTTGTCTACAGGAATTTGTGATGTGACATTCTTTGTTACTGTACATACTTTCAACAACAGTTGCAAGGTGTCCAGTCCCTCCAGTCAGGACTGCTTAAAGGTTGGAAAGGTGATTTCATGAAAGGAAAATTCAATGGAATCAGGTTGAATAACAAGAGTGTTCAGTTTTATGGGATTTTATGACTTATACCGAATTCTGTATGATTTAATATCTGATGCAATTATAATGCATTGCACAATTGGTTGCTTAGATTCTGTTGTCATTGCTAATGTTTTATCTTTCATAATACACATATGTGTAAAATGGAAGAATATAACTTTCACACTAAGATCTATTGGTAACATAAAATATAGAGATGATCAGAACCGTACATTAGCATGTCATGTAGCAATATGGTGATAATTAAAACAGTAAACAAAACTATATTTATTATAAAAACAATAGCCTTGTTCCTGTCAAACAGCTACATGTTTCGGCTCATCTTTCGAGTCATCATCAGGCCAACAAAACGTATAAGAAAAGGCTAGCTGTACAATCATAAATTGCCATTTGCCATTCTGTGGATAGAGATCTTGTCCTTACAATAATTCAAGAATACTGTTTTTGTAATAAATATAGTTGTGTTGACTTGTTTAATTAATATCATGTTGGTAAGTCAAGTAACACAATAGGTTGTCTTCTATCAAGAATATATTGGAGCATGTGTGGTAATTTATGTAGCACACTTTATTAAAATTATTCTGCATAGGTTTGCAGGAAGTGCATGAAATCAATGTATAAAATGAAAGTTGGTGCTGTCTGTGTTTTATCTCCTAAATTTTGGGTGCATTTCTGTACAGAATTATGTTCTGCAAATTGAATTTTGGTCCGTACAGGTCCAGTCTTAAGCGCCTGCTTGACATGAAGCCAAAAATAAGACTTTACATTTCTCAAAAATGGCACATTATATAAAACAGTGCATAATACCATATACATGTCTTTATGATCTATAATGGTATTTGAAATATCCGTACAATATATATTAGTGAAATACAAGGGAAGATTATACATGTCTGTTTGCAGTGTTGGTTCAGGATTGTTCATCTGGTGTCATTGAGGGATCTGTGCCTGAAAGAAATAAAAATCAACACTTGCAAATGATGTAAAACCACAAAGATAGCAGCTGGAATACATCTGTATCTTTCCACACTTTCTTGTGGAACCACTAACAAATACAATTTCAGTTGTATATGATACTAAAGAGTTTAGCAGTATGGTGTTCAGTATAATATCCGATGTCTTAACAAAAGTCATGGTGGCATTTGGATCTAGTTTAATTAGATACAGAGTTGTAAAATATGGTGACTTCCATGAATACAAGCTAGAAGGTCATACTGAGTCCTGGCATAGAAGATAGCATTGTCATATCTCAGAAAATACTGTCAGTTCCTGGACTTAATTTGTAACATGCCATGAAGTAATATTTTCCCTGCAATAAGATTAAATAATATGAGATCCTCTTTAGAAGAACAATCTAAAAGAAAGTAAGAATAAGAAACAAACAGCTTTGAAGCCATCTTTAGAATACATACCTTCTGTTGCAGAAAAGGGAAGTTCAAAATAAAGAGGATTGATTCCAAGCATGATCTCTGTCATAACTAGATGGAACATTAGCATGCAGTTCATGTTAAGTGTTGTTTGCATGATCAACAATCTACAAAATGAGTAAGGCCTTCAATAGGAAGTACGGTTCTGAACATATCTGGCTGCTTCTAAGAACACCAAAAATGGTTTTACAATTTTGTTATAGCATTCATATTGGCTGGCTGCAGTCCTGTAATATGTTAAACTCGTTAAGTATAGTGATGCCTAACATTTCTGTAAGTGCTGTTACTGGACATTCTAAAAAATATACAAAACACCACCGTTAAACGTAATTATTTAAATAAGGGGAAAGTTACCCCTGAGCTAGGGATCACATCAGGAGGGGCAAGGACACAGACTAAACCTTGGTATGGGATTGGTTAGCTTCTCCCCCTCCCCACTCCTAAAGGGAAACTTTGTATGCCAGGGATCCTTTGTGTCGTAGTAACAACATGGGAGACCCAAGTATAGATGGGAGGACAATATAAAAATGTATCTTAAAGAAGTAGGATTAGTGTGTTGGGGGGGGGGGGGGGCCTTGAACTAGATTGATGGCTCAGGATAGAGAGAGGTGGTGGGATCTTACGACCACAGTAATGAACCTTTGGGTTTCATAAAATGTAGGCAATTTCTTGACAAGCTAAGAAACTGTTAGCTTCTCATGAAGGAGTCTGCTCCATGTACTTAGTTCTGGTAAGACCTATAAATTTAAAACAATTAACATAAAATTATTTCAAAGCATTCCCTGAAAAAGGAATTAAGAATGTGATATGTAATTTTGTCAGTAATGACAGCATTAAGACAATGACAATCCTGAAAGGTTCAGTTTCTGGCAAGGTTCACTTTCAAGTACTCTGGGCACCAGACTTCTCATGGGCATGATACTGATCACTCAACTCTAGTACTCATGTCTAAAGTCCACAGGCAGAGGGATTTTTTAACCTTACAACATGTCTGTTGTTACATTAACTTATATCAGCAGTCAGCTTATATTCCATAAGACTACAGCCATTAACATCTGCCTTGTGACAGCAGAGTTCAGGAGTATAAGGCTGAAATGTTGAATAAGAAGAATGCTGACCTCACAGTATTATAACATTTTCCTGCAGCCTTCCCCAACACATCAGTTTTTAATACAGCACAAACAATTGAATAGCTGTACCTAAAACTTACTTATAGTCAGCCTTGCAGGAAATGGCTAACAGTTTTTCTTCATTATATTTATTGATACAGAAGCTGCTATTGTTGATCCTGTGCTTACTTTATCTGTTGCTATATAAGCATAGGACAGAAGTACCGCTGCGCTTTGCCAACTGCAGTGTATTGTGTTTGATCACATTCATTCACATTTCTTTAGAATACAGTGACAGTATTGGAGGATTTGAGCCACTGGTTTTCATCTCAAAGAAACCACAACTTTATGTTTGACACTTTTCACAAATGTTGTAGGTTCCCTTCAATTAATAGGGTGCTGTTTTCCTGCAAGAAAGTGGAAGTCCATTCAGTTTATGTGCTGTTGATGAACAAGTGATGACATTATTTAGTGGCCTGCCTCTCATCATCACTTTTACTTCAGGGTACCTCTGACCCGATCGTGCTTCAGCTTCTCATCACTTAAACCACCCAGGATTTGTTAGTGCAGTTTATCAGCAGTAATTTGACCTTAGAAAGCTTATAAGCCTGCTGCCAGGTAAGTCGGCTGACAGAACTACCATCTTACTGCCTCAAAAGCTATACTGTCCTGTTGGTGACCTACCCTTTGACCTGTGTAGTAGCCACAATACTGCCTACGTAGATCTCTGGATCCTTAATGCAAACAGACCACTTTGTTATGGCACAGTCGGGATATCGTCTATATTCCTTTGACATCAGACACTGCTACTTACTTCAAAACCACCAGGACCCCTCGGAAACTTAGTGTTCATGGTCCTGCACAAATTCTAATTTGTCCTTGTGGTCAGAGTAGGATCATCACAGGACGGAAAGAATGGTCTGATGTGGTGTAATCAAAATGTAATTACACATTATGTAATTAATTGTAATTGTTACAATGATGTTATGCTGAGCTGATGAGATTATATGATTTAAAATAACTTAAACACTAGCAATAACAAAATGTGTGGGAAGGACCTCAAGGTCCATAAATTATATTTTAATTGTATGCATCAAATTGAAAGAAGCCTGGTATTTTAAATGGGTTGGTTGAAAATTTTTTTTTTATGTTTGGGCTGCAGGAGTGATATTTTCCAGCCTCTATGAGACTTCTGCAGAAAAACTCAGAATCACATATTACATTTTTACACTGCATAAATTTTGTTTATACAAGTATGTAAAACCATTTTCAGTGTAAATGTTGTAAATACTGAATGAGAAAGTAAGTTTATTGTAAAACTGGGGCAGTGGTAGCTTTAAATTTCTGAACCCTTAACTACCCACAAATCTCATTTAAACTGAAGAACATATGCAAGGCTGCACATTTAACAATTTCATTCTAAAACTACTACTTTAGCATAAGCTTCCTATATGAGATGCAGACCAACAAGTGCTGGTAAGGCACATAAATGCCTGAAACCAACTGACACATTTCTTCTTAGTTCATGCAACAGTAACAACCATTCACTTTAGAAGGACCTGGAATCTAGTCCAGAGAGAAACAGACAAGAGAAAGAATGGATGTAGAGGAAAATGCTGAATGCTGGACATCCAAATAAAATGTCAATTTGAAAAGGGAGAATGAAAGAAAGAGGACCAATTCACTGGATAATGACTGCAAGAAGTGGGACACTTAAAGCAAAATGACTGCAAGAAATTTAAAAACTGATATTTGAGGTTCTCACAGCAACAACTGTTAAGATTACTGTTTTCTGACATGTGACACCATGCACTTTGGTAGAATCGTACCGACGTTTCGGAGGAATCTGCTGCCTCCATCTTCAAGGTGGAAGGAGCATCTTGTAGTGTGAAGATGGAGGCAGCACATCCCAGAAAACAGTAATTTTCACATATTTGATCCAAGCTTCAGAAATGGCTAGAAAAATGGCTGTCTGTACAACAGGGCTTGTTGCTCCCAATAACGCTAAAGCAACATTATTTTTGTGATGGTTTCCTTCTGTTCTTAGAGATAAATACTAAATATCTGTAGGTGACAGACACAGGCTGACTGTTCATATGAGTGAGAAAATGAAAATACAAACACCTGAGACTGTCCATTTCTGACACACACAATAACAGCACCTGCAACTCATAAGCCAGTTACAGTTAATATGCATGGGAAGAAAAGGAGAAGCAATCCATTTAGATGTCAAATAATAAGAATAATTTTAAATGTTAAGTCACCAAAGGAAACAAATGATAATTCACACTTCAGATGGTTCCAACATATATACTGGACTCAAAATTAAAGGTACCTTTAAGCATAGCAGGCATGTGAACAAGGAAAAATACCTATAGGAAGACCTAGGCATACGTGGGCAGAGGATGTTCAGACAGAGTGACTGGAAAAGCACAAGGTTAGAAGATGGAACATGCCCTGGGAAACTATGGCAGACATGTCAACAAGGAAGACACAGGGGAGGCACAGTCAAGATTTGGACAAGAATATTTGGAACACATAGAGAGTAAAATTAATAGTATGAAATAGCCCAAGCTGCATGCCAAAGACTGGACAAGAAGAACAACTCTTCACAACTATACGGCACTAGGTGTAAGAAGATCATTAACTTATCTATAGAGACTGAATCTACTCACATTTTGTGCACTGCCCATCTGAACAAGAAATTCTGAGTGCATACTGACACACATCTCCATATATGAAGCTTTAAATGCTGTTACCTCAATTTACAGAACAGTGAATACACAAAGTTATTGTTTATAAACCATTAAAACAAGGTGGACCCAGAAGAGTATAAAAGCATATTAGCCTGTTTTATGCTTGACTTGCATGAAACTAAAGTGGGAGAGGAATAAGGACTTTTATCAGCACTTTTGAATGACTACATTAATCTCTAAATGTCAAGCCATGCTGTTAGTCTGGGCCCACCAATCTTCAAACTTGACACTATGAATAATCTACAAACTGTGTCAGATATATAGAAGAACAAATACACACACACATACATACGTCACATTTTGATCTAAGTTCTTTTTGTAAAGAACACATGAACAACATGCAGCTACGCTCAGTCATAAGCACACATGTTTTCAGGGTTCATGAGGTTATTGAAATTGTATGACCTGTACATATAAACCAGTGATTCCAATGAACCCCAGTCTGCCATATTACTCCTAGAGAACTGGTCCATTATGTGATGATTTCTGTCTTTTCAGACACTCACTTGATGTGTTCCATGTCAATACCTACTGAGATACACGTTTCAATGATCATTTGTTTCTGAAAGGAAAGGAGGCAAATGTACTAGCTATATGGCAATTACACAACTGGAACAGATTACTAAAAATAACAGTTTCATAATTAACATAGCAGCAACATCCAAACTATGAACCTTTGTTAAAATAATACAGGCACATAAGACCAGCCCACTGTGCTTTTTTCTTTGGCAGACTGTCAGAGTGTAGGAACCACTGGCATAATCAATTGACAATTGAAATAAAAACTTCTTATCATGTCACTATTTGAGCTTTCTTACAAGACAGTCAAACACACTGACTTGTAACACTATAATTTGTGTCATATATTAATGAAAAAAAATAAATTGTCAGACAGTTCACAATGTTATATCACTTAACACATACACAATATAAACTGGAAGAGACATTGTGACTGCAGTGCTACACATCACTCAGTGATCCTTTTGTGATACTGGAAGACTTGTAATAACAGTTTGCTGTCCCTCCAATACAATGAAGCGGTCCCTTTTTGTTGAATTGTTTAGAATAGGTCATGACAGCCTCTGGCTGCTAGCAACAAACACACGCCATGACATAAGAGTCACACTAAACAATAAAATAAGGTTGCAGTGGAAATAGCAATCTGGCACAGGATTTCCTTGTCAAGAAATTCCCTATTACTACAAAACCTGTAGATTTGCTATTGTGGTCACACAGGCCCACAAAAAAACCCTATCCTGAGCCAGTTCACATCTTCACAGCCTCATTTGTCTAACAACCACTTTAATATTTCTCACCCATCTCAAAGACTCCATGCTTTATTTGAACCAAAAATTCCAGTTCATTTCTCATCTTGCTCATGTGTATTACATGCTACAGACATCTCACTACGCTTGACTTAATCATCCTAACAACATTAGGCAAAGAGTAAAGATTACAGTACAAAGCTCCTCATTATGCAGTTCTTTCTGTTCCTCTTTACTTCACTTACCCTCGGTCATAAGATCCCTTTCAGCACCTTGCTCTCAAACACCCTCCATCTCTTCTTCCTGCAGTGTGTGAGAACAAGTTTCACAACCATCAATTCAGGATATTTTATCTTCCCATCTCCTTTCTATAGACTAAACATTAAAAAAAGTATATAAAACCGTAATAACATTATTGGCTACAATGATAAAAATGCTAGTCATCCCTTTGAAGCCCAATTTTAAGTTTTATGACATTTCAAAATTCAGTTCCTACTGCACAGTGAGCACAATGCATGTCCATTACACAGACAAATGGTAATGCTGTTTAGGGAAATAATCACTGTTTAATTTGGAAAGACATAAGACTGACAGATACAGACTGCTCATGAAATGCAAATTCTTTAATATCAAAATAGGTGATCCATATGATAATCACAATGCCTCAAAGGTTAACATGCTGACTATCACTTGACTTGACAGGAAGATAAAACCCCCTCAGTTGATGAGGTTTACTATTGTACGTGCAAAGAACAGGAGGAAAAAAAAGATAGTACAGAATTCCATTGCACCCTGGAAATACAATTAAATGCAGTGCAACAGTCTGATAAAACAAATTATGAAGACTTTACTTAATAAGACACATAAAATGAGATGTATTAAGTTGGTGAACAATTGTATATAATTCTGTGTTTCACTCTTACAAACTTTGACACAAGAATTGGAAGACTCATAATCACGAAGCAACAGAATGCACATATTACTGCATTTATTTTTCTGTGTGAAATGGTCCAGTGGGATTATAAGTCCTTAATCTCTTTCATCCCCAACGTAATTGCTGTCAGGACCAGTACTGATTCTTAACATGCAGCACTGTTAACTTTCTCTCCGCAGGCATGGCAGGTCCTGCTAGGTGCATCAACATCTGTTCCAGCTGATGCCCACTCACTTGTCTTGCTTCACACCAGTTCATTTATATGATGAGAGATTGTAAAAAGTAAAAGCATTTGATTTTAAATACTTTCTGCTTAACATATGCACAAAGATGTTAACCTTAACCATGACACATCTACTTAATCAACACTTAATAAATTTTCACTATTTTCCCATGTAACATAAAGGAAAATGCAAAACCCTACCATCATCCAGCGCCTTTTGGTTAAACTTTGCATTGTTAGTTTTGAAAATTTTAATAGACAGTGCAAAGTTCTATAAGAGTACGAGGTAGCTTCATTTGTGCTTCATCATGTGAACTGCAGTGTTCTACTGTATTGTATGCTGTTCCAAGCTTTAAGGCCTATCAATATGCATGGGATATATAATATATATACATACATACATACATACATATATGTATATACACATACATATACTTTTACTATTTTGAAGAAAAGAAAGGGAACGCATAACTGCATTCCTAAATGTGTGTGGGATAATGTTTTGAATAGTGCTACGGAAGACCAGTTCAGGTGTGACAGCTCATAAAATTCAGTCTGGCATTAGAAAGCTTATAAGAAGAAGAAGAAGAAGGAGGAGGAGGAGGAGGAGAATAAGAAGAAGAAGAAGAAGAAGAAGAAGACATGTAAACCCATCTACCAGCAATTTCAGAAGTTTGTATGTCTACTATATTTGCCTGCATATAAGATGAAAATTCTTTCTTAATTCATTATCTGAAAAGAAGGGCAGGAGGGGGTGGGGTGTTGCCTTATAAGCGCACACAAATCTTTTCCTGAAAACTGAACACTGTTGGGGGGGGGGCATTGTCATACATGCCATGTTACCTTCCATTTGGATGAATGTGGCAATAAAACGTGTTCCTAAGTTTGTCCTCACACTCTGAACAGTTCCATTTTTCACTGCAAGCTCCAACTTTCACTAAAATTCTACCTAATTTTTTCCTAACACCCTAGGAATTAACTGCCTTCACCAAATATTCATGAGGTGGAACCACAGGAATCTGTCTTTAATATGGAACAAGCTACAAAGTTCTCAGGTTTCTGAGGCTGGATATGTTAGATTAACCCTTTAAAGACGAAGCGTATCTGTTTTATATAAGGACTCAGTGCGTACCGCGCTGTAAACACTCCCCACTTCGGTTATAAAAACCAGTCTCTTAACGTTTTATAAGGCAAAAGTTGCTGTTGGTTCTGAGATCTGTACAAAACACATAAACTCAATGTGGGCATCACGTAGAATTTTTTAATGTTAAACCTGGTGGTATGTAAAGTTACCGCTAGGCTTTAAAAGGTTAAGGGGCAAGTCTGTCACATGCATTGAAACTTTGCCGTAACTGCAGCTTACAAATAGAGCAGCTAAAGGGGATTGTTTAAGAAAGAACGTAAGTAACAGACAGGAGGCAACCTTAATTGCTGGATAGATTAAATTTTCTGCTTTGTGTAAAATTTAAAACTCAACAGTGTTTAAATGAAAATGAGTGAACTATTCCCCATGTCTTAATAACACACATACACAAAAGCCTCAAAACTAATTCAGCAGCATAATCCATGTCAGAGACAGTGTTTGGTTTCTCTTTCCTTAAAACTGTTATGAACTTCTCAGTATAATTAAACACTAAATGGTAACACAGTTATTACCACATATTTTACCCCACAATTTGGAGTACAATACTGGTCTCTGGAGATTTTGTGGCATGAAACACAGAATTTTTATAAATAATCTGTTGAATCATCACAGATGAGACTCTGCATTAAGATACAGCCATATGAAATTGTAACACCAAAGAAGAAAAGTTTCATCACATTCATTGGTGGAAAAATTAACGTTATGTTACTCAAGAGACTTTTGAACTGTACCTGAAAGAGCACAGACATAATGAAAAGAAAAAGAAAAAACAGCAAAACATTGCCCTGAGAGGTAACAGTACAAAGTGAAGCATGTTCTGCTTTGGTGTTTCCTTGTCACAACATGTACCTTAGCAAACAGTCAGGTTGGATAAATGGCTTCACACTAACTCTCTTGTACTCATCATTTGTTGTTATCTTCTAAAATTCAGTTTCAATATACTGTAAAACAGCCACTATGAAGAAACTTAACATTCAGCATTTTTTTAAGACCAGCATATCCTGGAAGAAATAAATACGATTCCCTTCCCATCTCTCACATGTTTCAAAAGTAGTTGAACTGTCATCTCTGGTTCAAACTCTATTAGCAGTACCTAGCAAAATCTTTAAATGTTAAATTATTTGAAGAGTTTGTATAAGTTTCCAGTCAGCTGTCATTTAGCATTGCTTTGCTCTATTATCTCTTCACATTCTGTCTGCATTAACCTCCCAACAACAATAAATGCAGTAATTACTAGTATGACTGTCCAGCAACCATTCAGTATGTGGAAAATGACTAAATGACTCATAGGTTTCTCACAGCCTACACCCATCACGAAACCCAGGCTGGGTTTCTGAGCTTCAGGTTCACCTTTAGTGGCCCACAATGCAAGTGATGTTCAACACATGGCTGATGTCCGAGATGGTGTCTACTATCAAACCTGAGTAATATCTCATTTCTGGT
This sequence comes from Coptotermes formosanus, assembly GCA_013340265.1. Classification (NCBI taxonomy): domain Eukaryota; kingdom Metazoa; phylum Arthropoda; class Insecta; order Blattodea; family Rhinotermitidae; genus Coptotermes; species Coptotermes formosanus. The sequence continues at coordinate 818,920 of BLKM01012573.1, read as the reverse complement.
ACGGGAAAACATCACTGGATGCCACAATAAATGCAAGGCTGGCTTGTGACTGGCCAGTTCATGTGAGGTTATGTACAAGTATGTGAGCTAACAGATCATCACAATTTCTTCACTGCAAAACTCCAATGCTGGGATGGAGAGCTGGAATCACATCGCTCAACTGTCAGCCCTCGAGTCTTGTAGTCTTTGGAGTCAATACACAAACTTAGTTGACTGTGCTTCACCAAGCCACCCTTCTCAACCTGGTGCCACTTCTGCAAGCAGATACAGTACAAGCATAGCAATCACAAAAATAATGCCAAACACTCGACTGTCCCTCTGATAACAGAAACATCACTAATACATACAAATAAACGTAATTCCAGTTCAAATCCTCAATACCTATATTCCTAAGCTTATTATCCAGCACACTGTGATTAATGTAGGAAAAGTTTATAGCTCCAACCAGTTTCTATTTCTCTAAGATCTAAGTTAATGTTACTCTCCCGTAACCTTCTGTCTTCAGAATTGCCACTTTCCAAAAAGTTTCTCCATCAAAATTCTTCTTGCCTATCTAAACTACCTGCCCAATCCACTGAAACCTCATTGATTTTGCTTCCCTAACAATATCCAACAAGCAGTGCAACAATGACTTATACAGTTTATGCATGACACTTCCTTGGCTTAAGAAATAACAACAGGCAGGAAAGAAACAAATATTGGGATCAGAAACAAGAACAAGCATACAATTGTACTGCAACACTTATATAGCTCAATATAAAGAGACATGGGGGTGCAAAACAAATGTGACAATTGCAATGGATCCAACAAGCCACTCTCTAGAACATAAGACAATGATTTGGTATTGTGATAATTGCTAATGGTTTAAAGTGAATGAAAATTACACTTACCATAATAACAACTGAATTCATTATTACAACTAAGCTTTTTAGAATTTTCATAACTCACTGAGGTGGTGAATTAACATCTTACAAAGTTTGGTGTTTGAGATCTAGCATGTTCAAACAACTTAGTGGGGCAGAAATTTTAAAACTAAACTACCTCTACTGACTGAATAGCATATGTAGCACAAATAGACTTTTCTATTTTCACGTAAATGTCATACAGAAAGAAAGTGATTAATGAAAAAGTAAATACCTGGTTTTCAGAACTATCACAGAATCTCATCAACAGCGGTGCTCCGATCTGTTGCTCTGATAATGAGAGGCACACATCATGGTGTTTGATGCGGTTGTCATTTGTGAACCACCACTCCTGAAACAAATGACCGGAACAATATTTTGCACACATCTTACTGAAATTCCTCTCATCCAGCAATAAGAGAGATGATTCACATTCAGAAGTATCCACTTAAATATCTTCTGAGTACTCTTTATTCAGGAGTACTTTTGTTGAGTTCTTCATCCCAAACAAGCAAATTCCAAAAGAGTATCTTAAACCAGGCCATCAACTCGTCTCTCACTATTCATGCATCACAATGATCCTACCATAACTCACTTAGTCTCAGTACATGACACATTGTTATAAAACATCTATTTAAGTAAACTACACAACGAATTTTCATGACAATAACTTGAGACTGCAACATGTCCATGCCAGAAGCAAAATAATCACCTGATTTCCACCACTGTTGTGGCACAGAAAAATGCCCAGTGTATTGTCCACCAGGTGTCCCAGTGTATCAAGACACATGGTTCCCTGCCGCATCATGCTTGTTGTCACATCTGAGGCAGGCATCTTGAGTTGCTTCAGCTGTGGATATACATTGTCTAGGTACCACTTGAATGATTTGCAGTGCAGACGTTCCTTCAGTGCAAGTCGGTCATCAATACTGCAAGCACACATTACTTGGAAGTACGAAGAAAAGTGACATACTGAAGTCTCTGCTCTATTGCCACTTTCTAACCACATAAACAAAACTTACAACAGAAAGTCAATGCAAATCTACACTCAGTTGATTAACTAACTCTCTAGTTTGGACATAAACATGGCACACAACTAAAATGGTATAATAAAAAATAGCAATGTATGCCTAAAGACATCTGTGTCTCTCACATGAATATCTTATACATGGGTGAGGGAAGAACATATCAGTTTGGATGTCTCAGCCAATTAGGACAAATGTATTACTTCAACTTCCAAATTAACATTTAAACTTATACATTTAGGAGCCTGAAATAACAATAAGAAGTAGCGAGAATCACTCACTGTTGACAGATTGTATTTTCCACATTTTAACTCCTTAGTCTTCAGATACATAAGGCACCCAAACTGAATACAAACAAAATAACTCTGGAAGTCAAAAGATCAATATACAGTGGCCTACAAACATGAAAAATCATTAATAAAAAGCAATACTCTGTGCACTGGAGTTGGAATAGCATAGTCAGTATAGTGATTAGGCCACAGGCTAAATGTCTGAGGTATCATTAAATTCCTGGCAGAGGCAAGAGATTATCTCTACTCCAAAGTGTCAGGACCAGCTCTGGGGCCTATCTACCCTGCCATTCAATGGGCACAGGGGTCTCTTTCCCAAGGGGTAAAACAGTAGGGGCATGGAGATGAGTAGTCACCCCATCTAGTGCCAAGGTTAAGAATGAGTGAAGCTGTATGTACACGCCCCCTCTTTCCTTCATGACATGGACATGGACAAGTGTGTAACAGTAGCTCACCCAAACATTCTCAGCTCCTTCAACACATATATTATAATATGAAATTATGACAGAATACATTGTGTTTGAAATTTTCCAATGTTAAACATAGAAGTAAACAAACTTTGCAAATATTACACATTACTTCTGGTTACAGGTGCATAATCACTCATTCACTCTTCAATAATTTATTTCTCTGCTATTCTCCAATACAGCAAGGGAGGTAGAAGCCTCTAGACATTCAGAAGTCAGTAGTACAGTTTTGTATAAACAATGTTGAATGTTTGGATTTTAGAATGCGATGATAACAGATGATAGAAAAAAGTGCTTGGTAAAGTTTTGACCACCATTCTGATTATTAGCATACCTGACTTAGCCAAAGCAATATTATATCATACACGCTACTGAAGAAATGTGAGCATCTATTGTGCTGTGTAATTTAGGTCTTAAGAAACTGGATTTGAGAATCTGCAAATTTTGTATTGTATCGTGTTTAAATTATAAATAGGTTTAATAAATAAAAGCAGGTAGTTGCCATAGTTGTTTAAAATAAAAAAAACAATTTAAAAATATAATTTTACTAAATGCAGCAAGCCAAACGACCAAGTTACATGTGGAATAGTATTCTTGTTCCAACAATTGCCACAACATTCCATTTACTCAGAAAAATTTGAAAGACAGTGGTTGTATGGATGATGATGATGATGATTTTGATCATCATCAACATCATCATCCTTATTGTCACAGCTGCTGTCATTTATGTTTCAAAAAGATTCAGACTTTCTTACATTTTGAATGTGAGAGGAATATTGACTTCCCATTCCTTGACCTGACTAAAGTGTTCACATTTACCTTTACTTTTAAAAGTGACTGCCTGATTTTGCTGACTATCATAATGGTTGATCACCACTGACAATGGCCACTCTTGGACTTCAACATACACAAAAGCAACATGACAAGTAGCTGCAAGGCACTTCACTTGTTGCAGAAACTACCAATTCTGACCACTTACTTGCCAAATGGGATGTGTTTTGCTAGAGGGACAGCTGCATAGTAATATTCCTTGTACTCATCCATCCAAACCTCAGCAGCCCGGCGTGTATTGCGGGCAAAAACATTGCCACTTCCTCCAGGGAATGTGTATGGATGTCGTTTTCTGAACACATGCCCCACACGACTACAGGGTATGATCTCCAGACTGCCACCACATTGCCACACCCGGAATGAAATCTCTGAAGTAAACAGTTCAAAATATTGCAGTTTCCTTCGGTACACTCAACTTACATAACTGTTCACATACCTTCTCTCACGTTTCAGGGGGAATGGGTATTTATTTTCTGTTCACGTCATCTGTCCTGTTTAATCAGCTGTGGAGATACATTGAAGTGGGGACATTTTCAAGGACTCAAGTGATAGCACTCGGCCTTAAAAGGCATTTAAACTCCATTATAAGAATTATTAAGGATACAACAATAACTATAAATCCCTCACTTTAAAGAATAAGCCATTGTTTCTTTCACATGCACATACATGAAGCAATACAGACAGTTAATCAAATATTCGTACACTATTCCATAATACACAGGAAAGGTAAAATCTGGACATCCAAGTCTGTACAATAATTATTAATAGTGTTGCATATACTGCCTTTAAGTTTTCCAGTAAACTAACATGTAAAATCAAATAACAAAGACAGCAGTTCATTGGAACTATTGTTGCAATATTCTGTTAATTCCATAAATTTTGAATGAGTAGGGTTGTGTGAATTATGATATGATAATGTTGTTGATGGTGGTGGTGGTGGTGATGACAATAATGCCCTGTGGCTGCTATATTAGCACATCAATAATGAGGAACTGAATTAAACCATGACAACAATGACAAAAACAAGAAGAAATTGAAAACACAAACAAAAGGACGAAAATAATGACAACAATGATGACGACCACCACCTCCACCACTACATAATAATAATAATAATAATAATAATAATAATAATAATAATAATAATGTGTCCTTTAAAAGAGTCACATTTTCTCATGCTTTGAGACCTAAGTCTTTATTTATTAGTACATTTTAAGCCCATGAAAAAGAAGGAATAAAATCAGCGAATCAACCAATCCATACGTTTGTTCATCCCACGCATTTATTCTTGAAAACTGTCTGTGACTCTATCATTTCCAAATACAAAAATTACATTTGTGGTAACAGTAGCAGGATACATGGAGGAACAGAGAGATATGTAAGAAACAGTATTTTACATCCTTCCCAATTCACCACTCACAGTCAACCTACTATTCAAAAGAATGTAACCTATGCAGCTGGCTAAGCACAATTATAAATTACGAACTATATATCATTACTTCATGTAATGAAACTCACCAAGATTTTCACCTCCCCAGACATCCATCATCATGTCATATTTCCCGAGCTTCTCGAAGTACAATTTGTCGATCACAAACAGACCGCCTGCTATCATTGGTGTCCTGATGACAAAAGACAGCCAGTTCAGGAAACTGCTGGGTGACTGATTGGTTAACAGGTTTTAAATCATCTAAACTGCACTGGTTATTTGCAGCTGTTAACAAACTAAAATCAGATCAGAATTTAAAATTTTATCCTTAAAACAGAAATTCTCTCATCCAGTTCATGCCTAGACACCAAATGAGAGCATTACTTTTTATGCAGAAATTGACAGTAAAAACATGACCTACCTTAAGATTATGTCACACAGCATGGTTTAGGTGGTTCCTTACCAAGGAGTTAATATTTAATGGGAAATAAATGGCTGTTGTCACTAGAGTCAAAATGTTGAGTTCAGAAGTGGAACTTTCTAATTGGACTGTACCTGATGGCTGCCGTTGGATCTTTCTTACGTTGTGCTCTCTCCTCTCCACTCAGATACTCCCATTTAAATACGAGGTTCCAATCGAAGCCACCCCTCAAGTCTGCTGATGCTCCAATGTACTCAAATGTGTCCATGCTTATCACATCAATGACTGGAGAGACAACGCGTGTCTTGTCCTGGACAGGCACGCAGAATGTAAGGTAGTGGAGGCACTGGTGTTTGTACAACACAATCTCTCCATTCTAAATTTGTTCATACAATTGTTTCCACACAAATGTTTCCAACTGATACTTTCTGTTTGATCCAGAGGACTACCACCTTTGTTACTTGACTCACTGTGCCAATAAATATAACAGTAATTGTTAAATAAAATCAATATGGGAATATTAATTCATGTTACTATTTAAAAACTGCAACTTCTAATGTACTAAAAGATACAAAGAATTATATAGTTCATCTGTAAATGACTTTGTATGATACCGGACAGCAAAATTCCATAGGCATATTAGAATAATGAGCTCTGATACAATAGCTCCAAAAATTATAAAATGTAAATCAACAGATATATGCTTATAAAGCCTAAAAAAGGAAGATCTGGTACTGCAGTACAGTGATACAGCAATCAGCGAGTTAAGTCTTATAATGAAGACACCAGTTAATACTCATTCTTCCTGTACCTCTGCTACCCGCTCCAGCAGTGGCTCCAGCCAACCAATGTTACATTCGCAGTGGCTGTCCAGGAAAGTAAGTACTGGAGCTGTTGCTGCATCTGCCCCTCTCACCCGGGACCGCATGAGGCCTACACCCAACATACAATCAAGCAGAAACAGTGACAGCACATAAGTGAATACCACTTTGACATATTGTGTAGGTCATATCACCCTGGAATTTGAAGTGCCAGTCTGTGTCTGTGTTTGACAAGAATCCACCATAACCTGGAGGAGACAAGGAAGAATGAAAGGTAAACACCGTATTCCTTATATCATTCCCATCGGGTTACATATTGCATACAAACTACAATGTAAAATTTACTTCAACCTGATTCCTCACATATTCCAAGGGGATAAAAACAGTAAATATGGAGATTAAACAGGAACTGTGTTATATTCAGGATGTACATAAATTCTAGCATGTATGCTACATGTTCTTCCCAGTGCTTCATCCTTGCTTTGATCATTATAGTAATATTTGATGATAAAGAACACAAATACTGAAGATCTTCATTATTAAATTTTTCACACTGTCATATTATTTCCAAATTGAATGGTACACATCAGCTTCTGGTTTATGCTGATGATGTTAATATATTGGGCGGAAGCATACATAGTATAAAGAAAACCGCAGAAGATTTAGTGATTGCTAGTAAGGAGATTGGTCTAGAACTAATGCTGAGAAAACTGAGTACATGGTCATGTCTCGAAATCAGAATGCAGGGCACAGTCACAACATGAAGACAGATAATAAATCCTTTGAAAGGGTGGAAGAATTCAAATATTTGGGAGCAACCCTAACGAATAGAAACTCCAATCAGGAAGAAATTAACAGCAGATTGAGGTCGCGGAATGCTTGCTATCACTCAGTGCAGAATCTTTTGTCTTCCAGGTTGCTATCCAAAAACACAAAGACTCGGGTATACAGAACTATAATTTTACCTGTTGTTTGTATGGGTGTAAAACTTGGTCTCTCACACTGAGGGAGGAACAAAGACTGAGGGTGTTCGAGAATAGGGTGCTGAGGAAGATATTTGGGCCTAAGAGGGACGTGGCGACAGGGGAGTGGAGAAGACTACATAACGAGGAACTTAATGACCTGTACTCATCACCAAATATTATTCGGGTAATCAAATCGAGGAGAATGAGATGGGCTGGGCATATAGTACGTATGGGGGAAAAGAGAGGTGCATACAGGATTTTGCTGGGGAGACCTGAGGGAAGGCGACCACCTGGGAGACCCAGGCATAGATGGGAGGATAATATTAAAATGGATCTTCAAGAAGTGGGATGGGGGCATGGACTTGATTAAGCTGGCTCAGGGTAGGGACAGGTAGCGGGCTCTTGTGAATGCGATAATGAACCTTCGGGTTCCATAAAATGTGGGGAATTTCTTGACTAGCTGAGAAACTGTTAGCTTCTCAAGAAGGCCTCTGCTCCATGGAGTTAGTTAGTTAGTTAGTTAGTTAGTTAGTTAGTTAGTTAGTTAGTTAGTTAGTTAGTTAGTTAGCTAGTTAGTTAGTCAGTCATATTATTTCCTTCATATTATGTCAAAATATCCTCTCCTCAGTATTCTGCACTTAAACTCCATCAATATATGTTCTTCTTTAGGATGAGAGAACAAGTTGCACACCCATACAAAATGACAGGTTTAATTATAGTTTTATACATGTTAATTTTAGGTTCTTGATAGGAGATGTTGGCCAAGCATTACAGTAATTAAACTCGCTTTTGACTTCTTTATGAATCTACTTTCGATTTTTTCTTTTATTTCCCATTACTTGAATTCTGCCACATTTTTGAACAATTTATTGTCCATCTTTATTATACCTGGGTCTTACATTCTGGTGACAACATATACTTGGTTTTGTTTGCGTTTACGTCTAGACAAACTTCCCTAGTGGTATTTAATAGTCTGCAACATTGCCATTGTTACTGTTATTAACATGCTGCAGGGTGTTCTCATGTAGGCACCGCAGTTTAAGGAGACTGATTGATGTTACATAATGGTGCTTCATCATGGCTCTCTCTGCTCTGTTAATAACACCATGACTTGCAACATTTCATTACACATACTGTTAACACACAGGGAAAGTTTCAAAATGTTATGTTAAATAACAGCATAATGTAGTCTGTCCTAAGCTTTCCCATTGTGCTCCAACTCTACAGGTATTCTTGGGCAGCTGCAAGTTTTGTTGCACTTAAATTAAGAACAATATATGAGATTTATGTTCATCTACAGTCAGTAGTAACAGGCATCCATATTACTGGAAAGATTTCTTTCAAAGTCAGTACAGTACACCTACAGCAAGGTTCATCTAACCATTGTAACTTTGCTCTTGTTTAGTTAATTTTAAGGTCGACTTCACTATCATACTTCGTGTTCTGTGACAGACACCGATTAAAATTAGAACGAAATACTCCTGCTTTGTGATTATTCATCCCTCTTACACTCAAACCTTAAACACACAGCCACTTACCTTCCCTTTTGCTGTTCCGTATGACCCTCACCTTCTGTATTTTAGCCAACTCCTGACCATCCGACGCTACAAAACACAAAACTAACTGTTAACGATAACAGCATATGACTCTCGCATTAAGAATGTATTTCCTAATCCAGTTTCTTCCAAACTGTGGATAAGTACATGCAAGAATGAGTTACACGTTATGTAAAACGAGAATTTTAGTGAAATTTAACAAGAGTTGCAAAGCAAACCAGGAGAACTCCAGGCCAATTCGATCTCCAAACACAGAATTCTAAGTGACAATAAAGCTGGGAGTTCAAGTGCACTTACGATGATCGCTGAAATCATCCACAAGTATGATCTCCTTGATTAGGTGCTCAGGACTACGGTTCAGCACGCTGAAACGAATAAGAAAAGTTTGCACGATGTATCCGACTGTGTTCGTTTCTTTATGCAGCTTGCAACTGAGGAGAACTAAGACGATCTCGGTCAGGATAGTCGCTTCCGAGACCGAGATTCGAACTGGGTATCTCCCAGATGCAAGTCAGCCTCGTTACATACCAACCTGGACCAAACAACGGCGTCTAAATTCCAGCCCTTCTAAGTGTACATAAAGCCATTATTTAATATTAACACATAAATTCAGAAGCGCCATAGAAGAAAAGCAAGCCATTGGTGGTAAACTATGTTGTTGATAAGCTCCAGCAATTGATAGGAAACGGCTGACAGAAATTACACATACTACTCCAAGTCTTCGAACACCTATTATGTTAATACCGCCTTTTAGGACATACTATATCTGTCTACTCATACACAGTGGAGTAGCTATGATTTTTGGCGCCCGCGGCGAGTAATCACAACAGCCGCCCCTAATAGAAATTATGATATTTAAAAAAATCACAATTATTTGTGGGATTTCCTTATATTCGGCTCAGTAATTTAAAATTTCTTGAAAGTATAAAAATAAAAATTTAATTTAAAATACTCATTTTGCCGCCCAAATTAGTGCCCTTTCAGTTCTGCTGCCCGGAGCGGCCGCACCACTCGCCCTCCCCCCCCTCCCCAGCTACGCCCCTGCTCATTTAGCCGCGCCGTCTAAGGCGTGGGTCTGCGGCGATTCGCTTGCAGGGATTGCGGGTTCGAATCCCGCCGGGGACATGGACATCTATCTTTTGTGAATGTTGTGTTGTCAGGTAGAGGTCTCTGCGACGAGCCGATCCTTCGTCCAGAGGGGTCCTCCCGAGTGTGTGTGTGTGTGTGTGTGTGTCATTGAGTGTGCTCAGGCGATACAATAACCTTCTACACCTACTATGAGTAGGTAGAAGAGGTCAGACGGAGAAAAAATAATAAATCGCTCAAGAGCCGGGACAGCGTAGTCGATGTAGTGACTAGGCAACGTCCTGAGCGATCCAGGGTTCGTTTCGCGGCAGTAGCAAGCAATTTTTCTCTTCTCCAAATCGTCCAGACCGACTCTGGGGTCCTCACAGCCTCCTAATCAATGGGCACCGGGGTTCCTTCCCAGAGGTAAAGCGGCCGGGGCCTGAAGTTTAGAATGAGTGGTGCTGTACTTCTGCTCTCCCTGTATGCCCTCATGGCGTGGGTACGGATAAGTTACTGCCGTGGTCCGCTTATTGCTAATGAAGATAACCTGATCAACAACAAACTCTGCAGGATAATTCTGAGTTGCTGTTAGGTCAGGGCTATCCTCTCGATACCACACAAACTGCAAGCACATGGACAGTACGGTACACAAAAGCAATATGTATTTGCCCTCGGTTATAACGATGAAGGCCCGTTTTGCATTATTACCCAAAGCAAAGCCTCCGGATTCTGCTAGTGCAACATCTTGCGAAAATGCTCCATCATCTGATTGCCACATTTATCTCCCCGACATTGATTTCCTTTATTTGAACCAGCAGTCGTGGGCTCGAGACAGAGCATCTGGCCAATTGACGCTCAAAAGCAAAACTAAGATTAGATAAATGGGTAAGAATTACAGAACCACGTCTTCGTACTTGAGTCTGCGACACGTACTCGTGGCCTTAGGATACCGAAAAAAAAAGAAAAGAAAAAAGAGAAAAGAAGAAAAAACACTTCCCCGAACTCATAAGTGTGTCTGTGCGTGCACTCACGTCAAGCGGAGTCTGACTAACACACATCTCGCGACTCACTAAAGTCTTCCGACAATGGTTGACTAATTACACGACTATAATAATAAATACGTTTACTGGCATACAGGCCTGTATCCTAACTTCGTAACTCAAGAAAGATCAGCATCTGTTTCCAGCGGTGCAGCAAAATTTTGGCGGCCACAAATGCAAAGACGGTCGCAAAGTGGAAACAGCTGTAAATGAGGGCTGATAACTCAGGACAAGCACTTCTATCAACAGGAAATAGAAAAGCCCCCCCCCAGATACGATAAATTCCTCACTTGTGGCTGAAACTACGTGGGATATTAGTAGGATAGCGGTACAGTTACACCTGAACTGTTCTTACTAGAGCGAAAATTAAAGAACCCAAAATGTACGGACTACAAAGCTATTTTCTCAGCAACACTTGTTTTTGAGTGTCTACTGTCCGAGGCGTAAATGATATAGACTATGCTTTGGGAGGGGGCACTCGTCTTGTCAAAGCGATTTGTTGCTCTTATCCTTACTAATTTTTCATTACTTTTTCTGTTAGTGGCTGCAGCTGGGATCGGAACCATTAGAACAATAGGCTGTTACGCTAATCACTAACAAAGAACTACCGCTGACTTCACTGTGGTAACAGAATCACTCACAACAGCTGTCATCTACTCGTGGCGCCCGCACTGCAGCTTAATGTGACGCTGTGCAGTCTAACCGGAAGGCCTGCCAGTCCGCCAGCTCATAACGTTTAGGAAAAATTTACTTCATTCATACACACGTAAATGGTGCGTTAATACGGCACAAGGTTTGGACACTCTTGCATTATAATTCTTACAACACGTTAGGAAATGTAGGAATTCCGTGACAATCCTGGTACATTCATTCCCTTTCATTTATCTCAGAAACAGTAAAACTTGCGAAACAAAAGGCATTTGCAGAAAACGCGCCTTTACACGTAAGGCTTCTCTACAACACTCACTCCTATATATTTCGCTTCGAATAAACATTTAGCGACTTCCACTTCAGATACGCTGAGACACGAATTCACGTCTTCTTTGTTGTCAGATTTTAAACAGAACTCGAATGTGTCGCGAATGTTAGGCCTAGTAAAACTCCCAGATATGAAATGACATGACAATCCGTTCAGATTTCTACAGTCTTGGGACCTTTCCTGTTATAACTCCACCACTGCGTTGCCGTGAGACACGGGCTTCCATTAGACGTTAGGCTAGTCCCTCTCTGTCATGCCTGTTTCCCTCCCTCCTTGCGAGAGTGGCTTAGGTTAGACGTCACGCTACTCTCTCTCCCTCCCTGTTACAGCACGTCCTTTTGTAGCGAAAACAGGAGTAGTGAGGTTGCAACAGGAAAGATTCCAGTCTCACACGCACAAAGGCATAAGGAAAAGTTTAAAAAATGCACCTATTAGCTTCACCATCTCTAGACATAAAAGACGGACACAGCAGGTTCTCTCGATATGTTGGTAATCACTTTCCACACTACATTATGTCTTAAATTACAAAACCGCAACCTAAATCATCACTGCCGTGCAAACCTCAGATTCTATGCAGCAATTCCTGTGGTATTAAATCAGGATCACACACAACTCTCCACGCAATCAATAAAGAGTCGTTAAACAAATACCGTAAGGCGCACTGCCGCATAGGCCACACACAAACGAGCTTTTTCTTCCTCACTCGGCCTTGTTGTTGTGTGAACACATCCGTGCAGCTACCTTCGTCAAAAAACAAAGGAAAGTCGCTACAATATACATTCCCGTACAAGAGGTTTAAATTTATGTGCGAGGATCGACATCAAATGAAACAAAGCATAGGCCTAGGTCTTGACGACAGCAATAGTCTTACAAACTGATTTATGTACTCCTGCTGCAAGATTTCATGCTATAAGCTTCAAAATTTCTTCCTAGTTTATAACACGCATGTTGCAAATTTCAGGCCTTCTAATTCACGTTACCGGCGGATCGTACAGCCCACGCAGCCAAATTCTTATTCACTGCTACCTTTGGGTGATCCTAGTTCGATTTTGCTCAAATGTAATCAGGAATACGTCGTGATCACAGTGTAAACTGCCACTCGGACACGATGCACACGAATTCAGCATTTAAGTGACAAGGTTCGTGTCCATGGGTGCAAAAATCCCGTGCGCCAGGTCGCCGTGGCGACTGAATTTTGTACAGTGGCGACTGAATTTTGTACAGTGGCGACTGAATTTTGTACAGTGGAGACTGAATTTTGTACAGTGGCGCCTAGAATTTTGAGGCGTATCCCAGGTTTGTGGCAAATATGTGAACCCCTGTTCATGTCTGTCCATTCGAAGGGTGTCTTCATCTACAGCGGCGATGGCACGCGTGCCAAAAGTGACGTGCCAAACGAATTTGTTGGGCACGTAAGTGTACTTGATACGCCGCCACAATTGCAAGTGAAAACGAAAATCACTGCTAGTCAAGAACGGCAAGTAAATAGCCATTCTTCGCCAGTGAGGTATAGGCTGAACTGACAATTTTTATGTTCATAAATAAAATTGTTTTTACCATCAGTGCAAATTTTAATTTCTGTTGCTACACATAAGGTGACGTTTACAAAAAGTATATGTTTACAGGCGTTTGCATACTGGCGAAAAGCGTCTATTAGCTTCATCATGTCCCTTCGACCTCCCGCCCGCCTGTCCGCATGTATCAGCTTGGCTTCCACTGGACGGATTTTTGTGAAATTTCGTGTTGTAGACTTCTACGAAAATTTGTCAAGAAAATTAAAATTTTGGAAAACCGCACAAAACAATCGGACACTTTACAAAGAGAACAAAGTACGTTCTACTGTTGCCGACGACATTCAATCGCCATAGAAGGACTATTTACAGAGACATGTAGCACAACAATGCAAAAGGAACGCACTGTTCCGCTTACGTTGTTGACAGCGATACATGTATGTCAAAAATAATATGAGAATGCAATGTTGCCGCAGCACTCAATAGTGGAGGCAATACGTCCGTGTTCGTGCATTCAACCAGTTACGTGAACGTGCCATAATTGTATACGTACATTTCCTAGTTTACGTCAGTAAATTTCACAAAATAACACCAACCGTAGCCCAAAGCACTAACTAACAATAACTTCAGGTCCACACCCCCTTCTCGCTGCCAAACACGGACACGTTACAAGTTTTCTTACGCACGGCTGCTATTTAACACACTCGTCTCACAAAAGGTCCGCCATCTCTGAGCTACAGAAATGGTTGACAAAGCGTGGTCCGGGTACCATTTGTCCAGCATAAATTTAAATTACCTGATTTAGTAATTTAGCACAGGATCAAAAACGGCAGAATGATTACGAATGAGGAATTGAGGTGATGCATATTAACGCACTGATATATTTGCCCACCGCTTCTTGGGGTAAAATTCCACCAACCACGTAGCAATTTGACACAACCACGTCACGATACGGAGTAACTGTCCCTACTGTGACTGAAATACGTCTTTATTTCGGGTTCAGTAACCATAAACTATGCCTTGAATTTGAAGCCCTCTGTAATTTCCCATCTTAGCAACTGTTCGCTCAAGACTAACATCGTTGTTACAGCTCTACAGGAATTCAGCAAACTAAATTAAGAATTTCCGGTTCTTGTTTTGCATTCGTCAGATTTTTATTGACGCTACGTAACAATTTTATTGCGTGCGGCTTTTGTTTCCGTGAGTATAATGACAGTTTGCAAGACGTGGCGTCACGTTTCTGTTGAATAATTTATGGCACAGCTTACACGTAAATTCCACAGCCATTTTAAAAACATAGGTCGTAACAAAAGATGCCAACTGAATCAAATATCGAGACTTCAAAGCGCGAAAACCCAATAACACGCTCGACATAACGCAGCTCCTCTATGCAACGCGACACATATGGTCTGCGTTTCTCGGATCAGAAATCTCAATATTTCTGACGAAGGGAATGAAGGTTAGGCCTAACGTGTCGATACAACCATATTCTCCCATAAGGTTCTATAGTGACTGATGCTCCAAACCTAAACTACCCATTCGTATAAAAGTGACTAAAAGTGTGACACCACGTGCCATGAAATGGCACGTGGCGAACCACGATTTAACCAAATGAAACAGAATACAGAAAGGATGCAAGTAAGATTGCGAGGAGATAATGGCGACGACGACGACGACGACGACGACGACGACAACAACAGACACTATTGTTTCATCGCGTGGCTCTGAATTCACGAACAGGCGTCTGCTGACATATGTACACACGACAGGTACAAGACAATGTTTCTGTGTGCCTGTTACCTGTCATGTCGACTGATCCACCGTGTCCCTCATGGCTAGGGTATTGTTAAGTGCTGTGTCAGCAGTATTTGTATTACAAGCTATAGTGCTTTTAAAACTAACATGAAAAGTGTTTCATCAGGCTTCTCACGGTACACCTGCAAAACCTCTTCAATGCAGTTACTAGGGCCCTGACTGTAAGACGGGACTAAAGGCTAGGTGTATTTTCAACATCGGCCTGACGATTGTAACCTCCGACACTAGAAACCTGAGTGTTAGCTGTACAAGTTATAGCATTTTCAATATTAATATTTGCTCCGCACGGGGTTAATGTTTGTTAATCACTTAAACCCTAGTGGTTAGTACATGTACCACCAGGTTTAAAACTAAAAACACTGCGTCCAACCACACATTAAATTTATTTGTTTCGTATAATTCTCAGAATAAACACCGTTTATTTATCTATACAGCATTAACCGATTCGTCTTTCTAATGGACAGTGACTGTGTTCTGTAGGAGGTACAAACTGAATCTGTGTAGCTATATGACTAGCAAAAGCGCCCGTTTTCCGACCCGATTAAAATAAACTAGTAAAGTAGGGAACCTTCTTATTTACTCGCATTATGATTAAATTATTAATATACAGGCGTGTGTTCATCACAATATTCACGCGCTACTCCACGGCCCCTGTTTCTTCATTCGTAGCACACACTGCGCATTAGTTTCATTTATCGGAGTGCTGCCAAAATAACCAACTCCCTTTACCAGACCTCAGTGCAAGCAAACAACACCAACGTTTGCTGAAGAGGCATGTCATAGTTCACATAAAAATTATACAATAATTATTTATATATCCTGAGAGTTTTACTTGAGATATATTAAATCTGATTTATAATTCGCATTCTTTCTTTTTGCCCTTTAAGTCCTTGGTTTTGTATTATAGCCTATTTTAACATGGCTTAAAAGATTGATACTGTGCTTTACAGCTACATTATTACTTGTTAGAAACTTGTCACATGTCTTTACTGCAGTGGCCATGGCCCTGACCCATCTGCAACCCCATTCCACGGTGTTTTCGAGACCAACCCGACAACTGTACTCTTCTGCCCCTGTAATTGTTGTATTAAACCTGTTTACAGCCGTGATTAGCTCCATCATGCACAGCACGGCTGTTAGGCTCGTTTTGCTGTAGTGATCAGAACCCCAATTGTTTGCAATACAGCTGCAAAGTGTTTAAGACTAACCTCACGACTGTTCTGAGAAGTGTGGATCTCGCCTCGTTGTGGTATGTGATGATGACACTCGTCGCTGGAAGGTCCGTTCTCCACTTCCGCTTCCGGCACCTGCAACAATTACGTCATGTTCCTAAGCAGACAGATATCACAGACGGATTAAACATATAAAGGACTGGAAACAAGGCAACAGCAAGTGTCAAATGATCAGCCGTACTCGCCATTCTCGTACTCTAATGGGTCACATAGGACTACGTTGAAAAATTTCGTAATTAAATTACAAATTAATACTTAAGACACGATTTTTTTCAGGTAGATAAAAAGCGTGACGGTGTGCCTAATCTCGAACCAAAGAAGATTATAATTTCACAATCATCAACAAGACAAGATTTCGTACAAGATTTGTGCACGTTTTGTATCACAACACCACACAAACCCCACGCCTCACGTAAAACTTCACCAAACTCAATGTGTCCACCATATTGTCTGTCGCCCAGCAGAATTTATGCAATATAAAACACTCCTATCCTACAATCGCCCACATATACTGTCCTATATTGAAAGGAGCTAGGGTCGCTACTAGCTTAGAAGTTCCCACGCCCACCATATTGGTACTGGTCCAGTTGAAGAGTTAAAATAACGTCAGGACAGCATGATTAAGCAATACGAAGACGTGTCAATCATTGCACACAAATTTGGTGTCCGACACTGAAACACGGAAGGCAGAGATGATCAAACATACTAACTGCTCCACAATAAGACTCTAAAGAAGGCGACTGTTTCCTCGTTCATCTGAAAGGGGTGGCTGGGAAACAAATACCGAGATCAGGTATTTAAAGAAAAGACGCTTACAGATGACTTAGTGCAAGGAAAGAAGACGTCTTACTTAGTTGAGCACGTGATGTACAATGTGTAAGGATAAAAAGAGAACTTTAAGGATAACAATAAAAAATCATTCGCACATACAGCTTGCCTTTCACGCAGAAATGTAGTATAAAAACAAAAAGACGGAGAAATCTGTTAATGATACAAGCTTAAACACAGAAATACTGCCTACCAATTATTACTGGTGTTTAAACTGAGAACTTTCCACCAGAACACGAGGATACCTAATACGCAAATAAATAAATACATAAATAAATAGTCAAACAGGAAAAGGATGAGAGATGCCTTTTATTTTAAATTAAAAATATTATTTACCAAGCATTCCGAGCTTAGCAGAAGACGAAGTACTTTGGTACATTACTGAACTGTATTCTCCTACAGCCGCCCATTATGAGTGCGCGGGCCGCTCGCCGTGACAGGATGGCAACTTCTCCGACACAAGTGTCAGGCGCGCAGTCTACTAACATACATGGCACATGCAGTTAGGGCTACATGTCTTATTGTACTAGCATCGTATTGTCTGTGAGTGGAACCCCAGGAGGATGCTGAAACCCCTATGGGCAGAGACAGTCTGATTTCCTGCGCCCATAGCACTCAACTCATAAAGGACAACCGTTGTAAAATTAAACATAAACAGTGCAAATTTAATGTGTTCCATGTCCGTGCACTATATTATACAAAAACACTAATCACCAACAAATGCACAAAGAGAGTTTTATCATCAATCGTAACACACTCCTACATGTTTCGACCCTGCTGGGTCATCTTCAGGGAGAACTTTCTTGTTA